>JAODUP010000021.1:695000-732500 GCA_025642065.1 Paralvinella palmiformis
TGAATCAATATTGCTGATTTTAGTGCATCTTATATGCATTTTCGACTCCACGGGAGTTTATTGGTCATAAACCAGGTGCATCTTATACACAAGTGCAACTTATATGTGAGTATATACGGTAATTGATGTGAACTTGAGAAGTCATCGATTAAAAGGAACTTAATTGCACATTAGAATAAATGTACATTCACCTGGACAGTTACATTTGTCCATGTGATAACTGATAACCCAATTACCACTGTCCACCCAAAAAATTATTCCTATTAATAATAAGATTAATAATGTATATTATTATCAGAAGCCATTAAAAAAATGCTGTACAGTGACATCTCAATAAGATACATGTAAAAATGCAAATAAGAAATATGAATGATCAACATCATTTAATGATGAAAGCAATATTAAAGAGATAAGTTTTTATAATAGATTTACACTTTTCAGTGGATGATGCACTTCTAATTTAAAATGGGGGCCACTACACTAAATGCACAATCACCATATAACTTGAGCCAAGACACAGGTACATGTGATAGTATATGACTGGTTGAGCTGTGTTTTAGAATGACTTTCTAATGGACACAAGTTCACACAGGTATTTGTCAAGTGCCATGTCATTGATAGATTTATAAGTTGTTTGTAAAACCTTGAAATGGATATCCTATCTAACATGCCATTGTAGTTTTTGAAGAATTGTGGTGATACGATTATAATTTTGACTATTTGTCACTACACCAGCAAGATTATTCTGAATTTGCTGAAGGCTTTTAATCAGTGGATGTTCATAATATTAGTAGCAGCTAGATCAGTAAGCTGATGTGATCTATTTGTTAAAAATATCAGCAATACAAGGGACAGGATAAATTTAACTCATTGTCAGGAAGATGTCAGGTAAATTATAAGGATCCAGTAATATATATATATATATATATATATATATACAGCTGTGTATCATAGGCATGAAAGTGAAATTTAATGCCATATTGCTGAGTGATGATCCAAGAGGATGTGTGGACATTGTGAAAACCAAAGGAACAAAAACTGAATCAAACTGTCATACATCAGATAACGATCACTGAAGATCAGGCAAAATTCAATGAACAGACGCTCTCTAGGATAATTGTTTAAAATAGAACTGAAACCATTCAAGTATTTTCCCTGATAGACTAAACATGTCTAGATAACATGGATGTGTCAAAGTTGGTGGGTTTATGGCTGTGTCGAAGTTGGTTGGTTTGCTGCAATTCATTATTCTAATTAGATTAAAACAATTGTATTGTGTCACCCGCATGAAAATACAATAAATATTTTGGTTGATGATATGATGTGATTGTTTTTTATATTCTCAAATGGAGAAAATATGTGAGCAAGTGTCCAATCAAAAGGTCATAGCATATCAACTGGCATCTGTCCATCACTAACACCTACAGACCTATCACTAATAGCACGGACCCCAGTCACCTTGAAATAACAGTGCTACACACACAATATATATATATATATATATATATATATATACATGAGATAAGCACTTACTTATAAGCTTGAGCTAGTTTCTCCATTCTATATTTCTCAGCTTCAGCTGGTTTCATGACTGTAGCTTCTAATTCCTTCTCTCTTCGTACAATCTCCTGTTCCTGTACCTGGATATTCTGTGCCCTTTCTATGACCTTGATCTGGATGCTCTCTTCCCTTATACGTTGTTTTGCTTTGGCTGCCTGAAAAGTGGCACAAGGGATAGAATATTCTAAGCATTAGAGAATGATTATGTTTTACACACACACACACAAACGCACACACACATTGATTATTTCCCCATTCAGAGGCTTACAGATTTATATGCAAGTTTATAGATGTATTTGTTTTAGAACTCTCAGCTAGGGCTATCACATAATTATAACATACCTGTAAATCATTAGTTAGACACATGTTATAATTATGTTCATAGATCATAAGCTAGTTGTACAATACAATATACAGTCGTCTCTCAGTTCTCAACTAACAAATTATGATCAATTAAGATTTAACGAGATATCCCCACATATATGTGAAAACAATTAAGATTTTCATGATAATTAATTTCTGAAGGAAGTATAAACCTCTATATACACAAAACACAATTACTACTTCTTTTGGGAAAAAAAACAAGTAGTAATTGAATGTCTGGACAGTTTCCAATATCTCATTCACCAAAAGATCCCCATTTTACTTAATAAAACTGTTGTCAAGCATTTATATATATATATATATAAATATATATGGTATTTTTTCACTTTTCTATTGCAAGCATTAATATTAGCTCCTTTCTATAATTGTACATTCCACATTACTATTCATCAGATCATTAAAAAGTAAAAAGGACAAATTGAAGATGACATGTTGGTTTTTTCATGGGTCCATTTAAAGAGCAACAAAACTTTCAAATCTTTCAATTATAGCAGTAATGTAAATAAATAAAATCAAATAAAATCACAAATAATTTGTACAAGATTCGTACTCTTCCACCACGTGTATCGTTTTCCAGGAGTTTCCAGGACACTTGTTTATCGAACTGTCCCTTTTTCCTATGACCTTATCTGATGCTTTTCCCCAGGAGTTGTTTTGCTTTTTGATTAATGGCACGGGAAAAATATCGGGTGATTATTTTTATCCCCCCGTTAAACCCTTAAAGGGGAAAATTTTAAAATTTATAGGTAGAAAATCCACTGGGATCTCTAATTATCTTGTTTTAGTAACACATGATATTTATTTTAAAATTTGTATTGTAAAAACCACCAAAATATTATCACCCCAGAAACCATGAATACTAAACTTATTCATTTTCGCTTTTATTAAACAAACTCAATGGAAAGGATATTCCTTTTAATGAAGTCCAAAAAATTCACAATTTATATGATTTAACTTTTTCATCGAGTTTGATTTTTAAGTCCTGCTAAATCTGCGAGAAAGAGTTAAACCCTTGTATGCCTATAACTATATTATAAGATAACTAAGCACAGTTTGTGCGGGTGTGTGTTTTTTAAATCCTCATTTCTGTAGTATCCTGAAGCATCCAGTGATGTTAAGCACAGAGTTAGTAATTTGATATATTAGATGGCAGCACATCACACGCTATGTCATTTTTTTTACCCGAGCATTTTGACATCTCGGTGAGAAATTGACCACACAAAGAACACAACCCGATCTCAAATCACTGCATGGCCTTGTAAATATTATTATATTACACAGATCTGATTGTGTGTGCATGATCATGATGATATTGATACAATAAATATAGGCAGAGCATCACATAAGGAATGTGAGGGCAGACGTCACAGAGCAATGCTGGCAGTGAGAGTCCATAGTTCCTACTCACATCTCCTACAACCTCTTTTGTGGCCGCCAACGCTATCCTGGCATTTTCAATACATGATGTCACTCAGAAAAATAAATCAGGGACATTTCCAGGGTTTTTCCAGGGGTGTATCGAAAAATAAGGACTATTCCAGGACTGGTATTAAAATCAAGTATACTCCAGAATGGTGTGAACCCTGTTTAAAAAATGTATTTACATCTACTTAAAAAAAAGCGAAAAGGTACTGTCAAATTAGCTTATTATAACATGTTCTGAACTTCCAAATTAATTATTTAGACTTATGCTCAATCAGGATATAATCTTCTACATCAAGCAATCTAATTAGTTCCAAATTTGGGAGGGTCGTCAGATAGTTACAATATACCTGTAGATCATAAGCCAATTCTGACTGGGCTTTGGCCGTATACACTTCTCTGTCATACGCTGCCTGCTTTAGCTGGAAGTCTCTCTGGGCCTTGGCGATCTCGACTTCATTCATAAACTTTGAGGCGAGTCTCTGTTCCTCAGCTCGAGCTTCCTAACAAAGAGTATGAAACACAACTCGATAATAATTGAATGGGGCTGACTAAGCCAAAACGTCACTCAACGTTTTATTTAGCTTATGCACTGAACTCGCTGGGGACATAAGGCCGATGTGGCCACTCCTAGGAAAATAAAGATAATTAGCCCAAAGACTTACACTTATAGTTAAACCTTCCTCAGACACAGAAAACATAAGGGTGTTGATATCATGAACTGAAGATTTAATGACTTCATCCAAGATAAAACAAAATGATCAACAAAATCAACCATAAAACAACTGGTGTCCACCAGACAATGGAGGGTTAAATCCAGAATTGGAATTGATGGTCAATTCCAATTCAAATTCCAGAATTGATTATTTAAAAAAAAGGAATTGGAATTGAGAAATTTTGAATTGAATTTTTGTTTAATTGGAATTGAAGTTTCCTACAAATTTTTTTACCCACAAATTAATTTCCCATTTTTACCATGTTAACACTTACATGTGGTGTTACCAAAATACTGGAACCAAATTGATCCAGGACTCTGGTTCTTTTATTTTATATATATATATATATATATATATATATATATATAAGCACATCAGATACACACCAACTGTGACAACCCACGTGAGTTCTACCCACAATACTGTGACACCACCAGATAGCATACCTGTAATCTATATAGAGATATTGCTATTTAGAAATTCACCCATGTTCAATGTTTAGAATGGGCAAAAGAAATTTAAATCCACAAATTAATTTACAATTTAATTTATTAATTCAGAAATATTTCTTCCATGACAATCCTACTTGGAATATAAAATACTCAGAGTACGTATTCAGAGTATGTATCTGGAGTACCTACTCCTGGTAAAAAGTATTAGGCAAGAAGTCTGTAAAAAAGGAATTGGAATTGATAAATTTGATGTGGAATTGACCCCATGTCTGGTGTCCACCTTATTATTCTACTAGTGAGTCATACCAGTAAGTGTCACCAATGAGTTGTTTTCATCTAATCACTTACCCTTTCTCCTGCATCTTTCCTTGCCTCAGCTTCTCCTATTCTGGCATCTTTCTTCACCTGAGCTGTCCTCGTCATGCCAAGGGCTTTTAAATAACCCTGGATAAGTAGAACAAACACTAATAACTCTTCAAGCACATTATAATTTGCACTAATAAAACTGGTAAATAAATTTAACTGATTTCCTAACACTGCAGACTGATAACAAATCCAACCCATTTAAGGCACTCAATACTAGCCTCGGATGTCTTCAAGAGACAGTTTGAAATTTAGTTCCAAAATTATTGCAAAACTAATTTTTATTTTATCAAATTTGTTTTTTAAATCTGATTGACTGATGCTTTCAACATTGTTTATTAACTGGTAATTACCATTCAAACATTTCCATTGGATAGCAAGAGAACAGAATAAGGAAATCTTATGGAATACGAAAGGAATTTTATATCTGTTTCCTTGCACGAAGTAAATATTATGAAAACATTACATTTAAAAGTGTGCATCAATCTGAATACTCAACCATGAAAAGATGCGTGTTCTATCGAAATTGTTATAACATATGCACATTTAGGCAGATGATTATGAATGAGACTTTGGCCCCTAAAATAAAATAAAAGACTTTATGCTTCGTTATATCAGAATTTTAGATCACAGGAGTAAAAGATATCGGATGAATTTGTTTCGCAGAAATGCATTATTACAATATTCGTGTTTCAATCTTGTTAAATATTCCAGGAATGGACAAACTGTAACTGCATGTGATCAAAGAGAATAAAATACTTTCCATATTGTAATATTCAGATATAAATAAGTAAATAATAAATGTGTTGCCAGAATTCTAACTTTAAGGATCCTGTATCATTTAAAGACTGGACGCTCTCACATCATCAGTGTAATGCTCACAAGACGTTTCCCATATCAACATTAGGTTAGCTAAATTGTGTATGATGCAGCAATGTACTTTCTAGGGTTATGAGTGTAATACAGTATTTTTTTCCAATAAAGCTGTGGGATCAACTTAACAGCTTTAAATTTTGTTCACAGGGGAGATTCAGATCCAAGGTCATCATAATAATTGTAATACAGACAAATGTGATCCTGGGCTTAAACACACCAAATGCAAGCTAAGAAGTAATCAACTTTAAACTAAATAATATACTTAAAAGACGTGTGATATGTCGTGTAAGTTTTACCTCTTCATCTCTGATGTCCTTCAGGGTGTAGCTGACAACAGTAATTCCCATCTGAACGAAATCAGACGATGCTACTTCAAACACAGCTTTGGCAAATTTCTTACGATCTTGATAGATTTCCTATAATAAAAACAGGTAAATCAACATCAAATGATCCAATTGCTAAATTAATGGGCACCAGAGGCTTCGCCAGAAATGAATGTTTTGGGTGTGCCAAAAAAACAAACCAGGGTGTGCAGAAATAAGTAGCGGGATTACGTGCACAGGCAGTGCATGGTTAAACTGGCCGTGTTTTTAGAAAACTGGCCGTGCAAAACACAACTGGCTGGCTAAGCCTATGATGGGCACACGCAATGATACACATGTATAAAAGTCTTAACAATAAAACACATGGCATGAATTAATCAAGCATGTCATGTATCAGCCACAGCTGGCAAGATAATTACCTAAAGTTTATTTACACTGTTAATTAAAATGTTGTAAAAAATCTTTTACATTAAAAATGTCATAAGCTAGTAGTGTTAGTGTATGACAGAATATCTAAAATGCCCCGTAAAATCTGATTACTGGATTCAGATTATTCTCCGTAGTATACATAATAAAATGTGAAAAGCCTTTCTAGGTTATTTTATTAAGGCGTCAATGTCAATCTGGTGAAAGCAACTTTTCCTGCTACACCCTAACTGTGAGCTGCTTACTACCTCCCCAACACACCGAGCTACAATTAACTTTATTTACAATTAATATAATTACCACGTTAATGAAATGAAGATCAGCAGAAACTATTTCTTGAATGCCGACAATACTGGCTTTTCATTGGCAATACAAAGATGACTTAATTACAAACTTTTAGAATGGCTTATGCATAACATAAATACGTAACTACTTTAATACAACCATAGATTGTGTTAAATCAGATGGTAGATTTATATGAAATAATCTTATTGAAAGATTCAGACAATCATCTGAAACTCAGCATAGTAAATTTTCCTGTCAGACAAGTGATGATCACTGATCACTTGCCTGTTCGGGCAGGTAACTTTTTGAGATGAAATATCACAAAATACATTATGTCCAAACAAATTTGTTTCCTATTAAACCAATTTTGAGTTTATAACGTACCCTACAATATTTTCTGTATAGTAAGATACGTATGCACATATAAAATGAACAAACAAGAACAGTGACCAGCATATGGCATCTAGGTGCTGTTTCATTTTAATTTAGCCTACCCTAGTCATTAGTATGCAGTTTCAATTGTGTATATGATTATCAGGTTGTATAATAGGGATCAATATTGATTTTATGTAATTTTGATATCAAACCAACCAAAATTTTTTTAATGGTCAGGAATTCAAGACATGAAACTCCATTTTAATTTTTTTAAATAGAAATCAGACCACAAAAATTCCAGAAATAGGTCAATGAAACGTTACTAAATTATGTCAAATAACCTGTGGCCTGCAGAATCAAGCAATTTGGACTACATAATTAAATGTTAAAAATACTTGGAAATCAGCGTTTAGTTTTATGTAATAAAACAAACTTCTAATTTGTGTTATGTATTGATATACCTTTTGGTTTGTGAACTTGAGCTTAAAATAAATTTGTTTTTATTATCAAACACTCATTTTTCTGTAGACTTTTAATTCAAATACATGATCACACATTGCATAACATTTTTGGGGGACAATTCTGAATAGGTTGGACATGTAAAAAAATATTTTGGGCAAGAAGTGCTGGTTAGATTCTACTTTCCCAAAGGCAACTGAACTGATAAAAAAATATAGTTATGGGCCCATGCAAACTACAGCCTGGTTCTGATTGATATATATGTGGTCCAGTACACTAAGGAACTGGATATAATTCTGAGGTGCTTGCTGATGATTATTTGGATTGGTGACATTAAATTTTCAATATGTTTCCACAGTAAGTCTTCCACATCATAGATACTTTACTATTCACAAATATTCCAACAAAGTATTAACAAAGTGTTAACATGTAGTTGATATAAGCTAGAGAAGTGAATATTTAATTGGAGCTTAATTGTATATTAGAACAAACAGACTTTCATGCGGATAGTCTCATCTGTTTACATGATGATGATAACCGAATCAGCAACTTCGTAGTATATACTACTGGTAGTGGATGGATAAAAAATGTGATTAATGAACTCTCCAGCTCACCAATACCACTGAATTGATTGATTGATTGATTGATGTTTTACAGGCCACTTTTGTGCACAAGGTAGGATAAATGGGCCAAGCAACCTCCAAAGGTAATGAAGTTAAGGATGAAACAACGCTCAGATAATAATAATAATAATAATGTATATTTAATAAAGCGCCCTTACTAGCAGGAGCCATTCAAAGGCGCTGTACAAATAATATGTAATATAATAATACCCCAAATAATGTCTGTAAAAACCCTGTAATGATTTAAAAGATAATAATTATTTATCTGTGAAAGCGACCTTAAATAGGTTTGTTTTTAGAAGAGACTTAAAATTTCCAAGAGACGATATGCCCATGCCGAGATTTAAAAACAGGTGGTAGTGATCTGTGGTCCAACATGCTGCTGCTAGACCACATACTTATACAGCGTAAAGAATGTTCACTTCTAAATCCCACAGTCACACATTACCTCAACAGTCATGTTACCCATGATTGCCCTTTGGTGGCCTTCCAATGTGTCCTTTGTGATGACCTTTATCTCATCCTCAGATTTTGAAAGGAATTGTTCACAAGCTGCATCTAGCATCTCCTCATTCTGGACCTGGAACTTTACCTGAAAAAAAGAAATAAATATATATATATATATATATATATATATACCGTATATATTCGTGTATAACTAAAGGTCAATTTTTTGGATAGAGAAAAGGCAGTTCTCAGAAGCCACTCGACTTATACGCGCATCATATTTCCTACCAGCTGAAGGAAAGATTGACACACAACACTATTATACTATAGGATTCAAGCCAATAAGATCGAGAGTTGGAATAAAATCGTCACATCACTGCCTACTAATCCATTATTATTCATTAAATAACAACTAATTTTTACCAAACTTTTATTTGAATCTCACAAACATGCTGGGTTTTATGTAATAATACTTGATAGTCACATGCTGTTACCTACCAGTACCTCCAAATGTACTGTGAAACAATGAATTAAATAACACGTGTCAATTGAACTTACAATTAGGCGTGTTTGTGTTGGCCACAGTTGGAACAAAATCGCCACATCTGCCTACTAGTCTTATTCAATAAATGATTATTAATTATCACCAAACTGTTATTGGGATCTCACAAATATGCCAGTCTTTATGTAATACTACTTGATAGTCACGTGCTGTTAAATACCAGTACCGCCAGATGATTAGCGATAATATAGAAATCACTGTTCACATCGGAAACCTTGCTCGCCACTTGCCGTGAAACAATTAATTAATAATGCTTGCCACTTGAAGTTACAATCAGGCGTGTTTGATGTGACAAGTTTGTTTATTAGTTAAATATAAAATCAAAGCGAAAGCTGTGTGTGTGTGTCGCTGCCAGTGAAGAAATTGATACTGATATATTTACCACGCACTTGCTGACACCATGAGTTTGAAACAACTAGGTTAGCTTTTGAGATTTTGAGAGATTTTAAGCCAATACTTAACCTCGACTTATACAGTGAGCATATGCCCGAGGAAAGAATTACAGGATCAAAAATTGACCTCAACTTATCTGCCGGGTTGACTTATACACAAGTGTATACAGTATATAAACACACCCACACATACTTCAAATATTGAGTGGATTTTATTCCATAGCACATGTGTAGTTATTAAATCAGTGAATTTTAAAACAATTCGTTCATAACCACTTAGTAATTAATTTGTCCTTTACCATGTCACAAATCAGTTTGGTTTAGCAACAAAATATTTGCTGATAAACCTAAATAGAAAATTATAAAGTTAGTTGAAAACATTGTGTCATAACCAGCTGTAGGCTGTAATAATATACTAATATTACCATAACAGAATAACATAACAGAGTTCATTAACAATATTATCATCTGATTTTATGGGTAGAACCTAAAATGATGAACAAAATATCAACTCTATATATATATATATATATATACACACACAAATTTTGTATACTATTATTATAATGTAGCCGTAATGTAAAATGGGACTATACTGAAGTGTTTAAAGGTATTTCAAAACAAACACACAAGATGATGAGGTAACAGTTGGGGTTAGGGGGTATAGTAAAAAAGGTAGTTGTCATCAGTTGGGCAGGTTTGTCCAATCATCATCATCATCAGCAGCAGCAGCAGCATCATCATCATCACCACCTGTTACATCTGACTTCCATTAAGATAAGATAAAGTTTTGTATGAAGATATCCAATTGTAAAATCTACCTAATGTTTAAATATACTGTTATTATTTATTAATAAAAGGTCACAGTTCAATACAGACAATAAATGATAGGACTTGGATGGCTAATTGATAAAACCTTGTTTGAGTGGAGCTGAACTGCTGACCAGATGGGATCCCCCCCTCCCAAAAGTGAGTAAGATGGGACTTGAGAAATAATTATAACTCACTTTTTTAATGATTGCTACTGATAAAGACAGTTTGAGACAGTTTTAAAAACTCTGTTTAACCCTATATTTTTCTTGACTGTAACAAAGCCAAAGAATGCTGTGATAAGAAAATAAGAACATATTCAATCAGCAAAGCTGTCTGAAGCCATGCTTGTATGCTTTACAAAGACATCCAGCATGGGAATTCCACATCATCAAGATGATTCCACTAACCTGTGCTATTCCAGTCACTGTGATAGGGACACCATATTTGGAGTAGACATGTTCACTGCGCACAACTAATGTCATTGTGTTCAGCTGTAATCTGAAAATATTATTATGTTTTAGAAGAAACGAGAAAAACTTTTAATATATTTTTTATCCTAACAAGATTATATATTTACGTGTTTTATTTCTATTGGCTAGAGCTTAGGGGCAGAGTTATTTGGACATGAGCCAATATTTAGACAAACATGATTATAATAAATCAGACTGAAGTAGATTGTTTAAATGGCAGGATGTGCAGAAACATTTCTGTATATTTCTACAGTTGGCAATGATGTGCATAATACTTTACCTTTGTATGCGCTGACAACATGCCCATACCCAGACTCGACCACCAGCAACTTTAAATGGTTCCGGCTCACAACATCCTGTGTGTTAAAATATAACCTGTAATCTGAATGTGTTTTAATTACACAGTGAGATAACACTGATCTAGATAGTTATGGGATATATTCAATTAATTACACATTGAGATAACACTAAACAGTTAACTAGATACTTACACAAAATATTATGACATGTTCTGGATAGATTTTTGTTATGAATTAATGTAAGTCTTAATAAGACAATTCTTCAAGAAGTCATTTCGTCACCAACTAGCATTCGTTTCATCGCCTCCTGAAAGCTCTTGTAGTTGTTTTCATCACCATCAGTAACACATACACACATATAAAGTTTTTTATTTACTTTATATTATAATATTAATACATATTATACAGTAATAAAGTATATATATATATATATATATATATATATTAGACATTCAAGCTATTTTTCACTAAGAGTTTTGTATTTCAATAACTTTTTCATAATTGATCAAAACATAGAACTGCAAAACAAAGGAAATTAACAGTTTTAGCTGAAAACATATGCTATTATGTATAAATACAATGCTAAAAATGATAGCGGTTAAGTACCCGGCACTTCGTGCCAATGGTCATAGTTTCGAACCCCTTTTCCAGAGATTTATTTCTCGGCCCACTACATCGTGGGTGGATGACCACGTTAAATGGCGCTGCTGTCTCCACTGAATTATTTAAAATAAAGGGGGACATTAAAAAACCCTGAGGATGTAAAACACTCTGGCAGTGACCACCCTCAGGCTCCATCTTTCCATACTGCTCCCCTGTGAGTGGTGGGGGAGGATGTTTCTCAACCACTCCCACACAGAGGCTGTGCCGAATAAGCAACAGCCTGGGGATTCTCCCTGAACACCAAAGCCAATTCAGTTCTATATATCTCTGTCACCAGCAAAAGGTATTCAGAAGATATGTCCAACATATACGCATGTGTTGTGTGTCAACAGCCACTTCGAGAATGCCATCAAGCAATTGAGTGTGATGGATGTCATCGCATTTGTGGTACAGGCTACACTGAATACTGCTATGCAAAAGCTAGGCATGAAAAACAGGAGCTGTCACATACATGTGAAGCATGAAAAATAGTTGTGTTCCCAGTTGAACAGTCAACAGTACTAGCAGTGTCGTGTCTGGACATCTCCCCCATGTTGCATCTTGCATCCACTAGGATCCATCCTACCACAGCAATGGAATGTCCAGCACCAAATCTGTCACTGATGCCAGAAGTGGACATGATAGCATTCATAGCTCTAGTGTCAGTGATAAATGAAGAGCCACTATTGTTCAATCAGACCCCTGAGAAGGTGACAATGAATGATACAGACGTGACTTGGACCAGAATCAAATCTTCCACAAAACATGGGAGAGACCATTTGACAAATTCTCTTAGGTTTGCTTACATAGTTTCAAAGAAGAGGACCGCTGCAACAGATTAGCATTGCAGCGTCCAAAATGCAACTATCATGTGTAAAGCTAGGGTGAAAGAATAAGATGGGTGTTACCCTGGTGCAGTTGAACATTCACATTCACCAAATCTTGGCATCACTGAAGCTGCTCTGGTCAGAGCCAAAATAAAAACAGAGGCCCAGCTACGCCTGTTTATTCAAGGCTCCCAAATTTTGGAATCAGCACTCCCATGTAAATCTGGATTCAGATGCTCAATGCCCATCACTGCCAAAGTCCATGGCTTTAGCTTGAGCAGGGAACAGACAAAGGCAATCTAGTAGACCAAAGAATCTCTCATCACTAGATTTTGAAGTGAACAAACCTGTGATCCCAGATGACTTTTTCATTCCCGATATCGATGTTGAAACTGCATCAACCATGAGATGGCACGTGATGTTTGCAACAACTCGTCAATTGGAACTCTTGGCACCCGCAGTGTTGGTAAGTTGATGGAACATTTTGCCTGGTTTGAGCGCTTTTCACTCAATTATTTTTGATTCAAACTTTTGTGAGATGGGCAGAAAATATGAAGCAAGTCCCTCTTGTGTTCTTTGTTATGCCAGGGAAGGCAAATTATGATACTCTCTTCAGGACAGTGCTGGACCAACTGCCACTGTATAGGCTGTAGAAAGTATCATGGTGGATTTTGAAGTTGCAAACTGGCAGGCACTGCACGCAGGGCCTGAAAAATTGGTTGCCAGGGGCAAGTATAGCACCAATCACTTGCCCGATTGGGCAAGTGCCTTTTTGAGACGAAAATTCACCAAATATGTATGATGAGCAAGCCAATTAAATAAAAAAATTCCTGCTGCGTACCTATACTTATAATCTGTGATGCAAAGCTGCCTTCTTACCTATTTTTCTTGTGAAAGCCTGCTGGGACACTCGAATCGGATGGTTGAATCCAGAATTTTACAACCTGGTCATAAAATTCTGGATTCATACATCCATTTTGTCACATACACACACATAGAATGATGCTTGTACATTTACTTGTTTTCCATTTTTTGTTGGATTCACACAGCACATATCATGTATATGGAAGCTCGGCTTAAAAACGAGATTACACGTATATATATGTAATGAGACATTGTGGTAGGGTATGTGCCATTGCGGTATCCATGTATTTCGGACATCCCTCTCACCTTCTGATGAATTTTTCTTGGGAAAGCCTGCATGGACACTCGAATCAGATGGTTGAATCCAGAATTTTACCACTTGGGTCTTAAAAGTATGGATTGAACCATCCGATTCACATTCGCTACATGAAGTGATCCATTTTGTCACCTTCGAAAATCACATACGCAGTCGCACATATGCCCTAGAATCACGCTTGTATGTTTCCATATTTTGTCAGATTCGCATCATGCATACATGGAATCTCGGCTTAAGACAACACACTGCCTATTTAAATGGTGTCACTAATTAAAAGCTGGATTCATTGCAATTTATTAGCTGTGCATACTTGATAATTTGAGTGAAAGCAAAAATGGCTATGGGTAACTCAGCAAAGCAGCAATGGGCTTTACTGAATAAGCATTTCTTATCAAACGCTTCCCTATTTGTCGATTTTCATTGCAAATACATGTTTATATGTAGGCAGGTGAAATATACTATATAACAGATTTAAAAATAAATGATAATTCTGGATCAGGTGAACATTTGTTGGGCAAGTGAAAAATTTGTTGAGCAAGTGCATTTCTAATCTACCTACCCAGGGGAAACTGAATTGAACAAATAAATTCTGGCCCTGACTGTGCTGGGTATTACCAGATGTGCAACTGAGGGGTTGTATTTTTCATTTTACACAAGCTGTGTGGCGCAAAATCCAAGAACTTGGCATGCAGATTTATATAATCAGAAAACCAGCACCTATGACTTCTGCCGTAGAATGATGGTCATACCGTTTCTCCCAGGAGCCTACATTCTATCCTTATTTGCAATAATTGAGGCTACCGATCTACCAAAGCCACCCAGTCAGCTGCTGACATACTTCAAACGACAGTGGATGACCAACAATATTTTTTGGATCTCTTCATAGTCCATTTTTGAGCAGCAATTTCAGACAAACAACGATATCAAAGGATGGCACAAGAGGCTGAACAGTGGTGCCAAGAGCCAACAGTCTCTAAATCTGTTTAAATTAATCCAAGTGCTACCAACAGAAGCCACATACATCAGTACAATTCATTTCAATTGGTGTGGGCTTGTGGTATTGTCGCCTAATTTAGTGATAATTTCCTGTGATTTGTTTAATTTTAGGCGGCCTAAAATCATGGCCTGACTTGATAGGAGGAGATATCTCAGTTAAGGGGTTGTTGAAACAGTGTTCATGTATGAATGGACCTGTATCTGTGAATCAACCAATACTTTTGGATGTATGTTGGTAATTGATTTTTGTGCTTTTAAATAATTTCATTCAGCTTAATCTGTTTTTCCTTCTTATTTGTGTCAATTTACTCGGCTGTGGCTATCGGTCTGGACCCGGATGTCTACCAAAATAGCTATAGCTATGGCACTTCAACTGCGCAGCTTCCTGAATATCCGGTAGAATATCACACACTGGATACCTTACCAATTTACTATAGCTCCGGCACTGACTGCAGGACACCATATAATTCTACTATAGCTCCAGCACTAACTGCTGGACACCTTATAACTCTACTATAGCTCCTGCACTGACTGCCAGATGCCTTATAATTTATTGCTTTATTTTGCATATTTATGAAACTATTCTCTGGACCTGATTGCTGCTGATATCGCACAACGGACATGTCACTACAGTATCGTGCATTGCCTATTGAATTATAGGATATATACCCCTTCTTATAATAAATGATAAGAAATTAATATTCTGCATGTTACTTTACTGTTTTGGCTATTCAAGGTACGCTATTGGTGGACCTGGCGCTTCGTATCTTGCATCGATACTGAAACCACAGAAAAATGGCGTGGATTGAAGAGAAACCAGAGTTAAAAGGAAAATGGCCTCTCCACATGTATATTATCAGATTATATACCCCACGGAAACTGGAAATGTGCCAGACCAATAGCTATAAAATTGCACGTCCGGATCTACTTTGTTTATTATATGTTGTCTATGACTAGTCTATGCAAATTTGTTACCTGTCATTTAATAAAGGAAGCACAGTGACTGTGTTTCCTTTATTAAATTATGTTATTAAGTTGTACATTCTTGTCGCATTTTTGTCAATAGATAGTTATTTATTAATATTAGATTCTCTAGTCTTAGTAGATCTAGTCATCTACTTGGCAACGAAACCTTTTTTGGGGGAGGGGCGACGCCTGGTTACTGGTACTGGAGACGAAACGACTCTCGCAACGGCAACCGGTACAACATGGTTAGTGTTCCAAAACAACACACAGGTATTACAAAAATTAGTGGAATATATTGATATAGATCTATGATATAATAAACTATAATGATAATAATCTAGTAAATTATTAAATAAGTAATAGAACTAGTGTCTAGTAAGTCTAGTTCTAGATAAGTCCGTATGTCAGTATGTGGGGCATTTACGCTTAAATACCTGACTTCACTAGAACCTCATTCGGTCCTCCCGAAACGAATCCACAGTCACAACAATTTCCCATCTCGTGCGCCGACTGTATCCTTGAAAACAACAAAAACAGAGGGACTGAAACTCAAAATAAATAATACAGGCCCCTGGTTAATCTACTCCCAGCCGATAACTAGGTCGAGTTATTAGGTCGGGTTAAAGGGTCAGATTTATTAACGCCGGTCTTTCCTTCGGCAACTGAGGGGCCCGGGAGGAACGACCGGGGCTTATCTCAGGTGAATAATTATGAATTATTGCACACAGATTGCAAAATTATCATGATTAAATACATAAAAATATGCTTTTGCTAATGTAATACTACAGAGATTAATACACATACAGGGGGTGTTTTATTAAATAAACTGAAAAAAACACGTATAAAATATCCCGTAATAACTCTTTATTGGCATAACGCAGAGCATAATAAACACATTATAAACAACTTATTATAAATACATCGTTAAAACAATTCAACAATTGTATGCATTATAATGTTTTGTCAGTCAAAATAAATGAGATATTTAATAGACCGAAATTGCCATTTACGCGCGTAGTCGCCGATAAATGTCTTACTGAAAAGCTGTATATAAGTTATTTAATAGATATATTTAGATTTTATTTATAAATAAATTTACAATTACAAAATTGCAATTAATAAACTTAAAATGGTTAAAAGTGCAGGTACTGACTCGATGCAAGGTGAACACTTTAAGTACGCACACTCTAACTCTAAGGTTACTTACTGGTTTGTTAACAATGTTTAATGCCATGTTTCTACACAATTATTTACTTGTTAAGCTTATGGAGACCATTAATGTTCCTATTATAAAGAATAAAAAGGGTCTTATTACAGACAAAGACAATTACAGGTCTACTGCCATTACTAGTGTTGTTTCCAAGATCTTGGAACTCTTATTGTTAGATAGACTACAGTTTCAGTTGGAAACTTCTAGTGATCAGTTTGGATTTAAAAGTAAACATGGTACAGACATGCGTGTACACTCTCAAGCTAATTACATAATATTATAATCAACGCTCTAGTCCAGTATATTGTTGTTATTTTGATGCTTCAAAAGCATTTGATCGTATTAATCATTGGTGTTTCTTTAAGAAACTTATTAAACGTAATATTGATGTTACTTTGATCCGTCTTCTCATATTCTGGTATTGTCAAAACAAATTTGTGTACGGTGGTGTAACCAATTTCCCAATTCTTTACTGTGTCTAACTGTGTAAGACAGGGTGGAATTATATGCCACCTGTATTGTTTAATATATACAGAGAAGAACTCAGCTGCAACTTGAACCATAATTATATTGGTTGTAGTATGAATGGCATGATCATACTTCATTTAATGTACGCTGTATCATAGCTCCCTCACCTTCAGCTCTCCAGGAACTGCTTGATATATGTGCTGACTTTGCTGTTTCAAATTTTATTATTTTCAATGAGAAAAGACAAAATGTATTTGTTTCAAGCCATATTCACTGAACGGTTTATTTGTACCTACTCTCTGCCTTAATGATGTACCTCTGACTTTCGTGACAAGTAACAAATATTTAGGTGTAATTAAATATGACCAACATCAGGATGATGATGATATCATGAGATATGTTAAATCACTTTATTCAAGAGGGAATATGCTTATCTGTCGCTTCAAAACATGTTCCTCCAGTACTAAAGTAAAATTATTTAGATCATACCTTTTCAATGCCTATATCTGTCATTTGTGGTCAAATTATAAATAATATTCGTATAAGCGTGTTGTAGTGGCCTTTAATATTATATACAGAAAACTGTATTATAAGGGGGGGGGGGGATGAGTATGTCTGCAATTTATATCAATAATAATATTGATTCATTGAGGTGTTGGTTCGCAAAAATTTTATAGATTTAAAAAACGTCTAGGTTCCTTTAGCAATTTGCTAGTACAAAGTATTGTTTCTAGTCTTGTGCCAGAAGCTAGATGGACGAAGATACTTAATTTCCAATTTATTTTTAATACTTTTTGTATGTGTATTATCTACTTCACTGTATCATATGTATAAGGAATTTTATATTCTGAAATAAATTGGTTGAATTGAATCGAATAGTCCATTAAAGGAGTGCGATCTCCAGATTATAATTTTGCATTTAATAGGAATGGCATAAACTTCATCCAATACATATATACCACTAAACTGAGTAACGTTCATCGCGATTTGCATGGCTGTCATGGTCTGGCCTGTCTAGTTCAATTCCTATTTTTATAGAACCGTTGCCATCTGACATCACGATGTGAATGGATAAAATCAATGATCACATAGATTATAATTCCTATTACTGTAACATTGGTATGTATGCATGATATCTTGTATTGAAAGTGAACTGTTGTATTTTCTGAATCAGCCATTCGTGTAATGTTTACTACGTAAATCATTTATTTAATCCATTGAAACCCGTGCTAAAACATCCCCCCTACAAGTCAACATGAATAACGAAGGCTTAGCTGAGTCATTCCATTCATCTGGAAAGATCTGTCCGCTCAGTCATTGGGTTATATCCTGATAAGTATTGTGTTAAATCCTTTAGAAAGACACAATCGTTCAGCTGAAATACTTGTCTCGGTCTCCGTGTAATATGAAATAATTTGGTGAAAGATTTCCAGTATTTACCATTATTGAAAAATTGTCATCTCCTGATTAGTACACCATCTGGCGAGTACACGGGCGTGTTCCTGTTCTAACTCGAGACCGCATTTAGTAACCGATGGAACGCATTTCGCCTGGATCGGTCAATTCAACAGTTCCACGCATTGTAAACTATACCGATTTGCCCGGGTTGTAAACCTCAGCTATTACCAAGCCGTTAGTGTTTATTGAACCGTTGATAACAGTGAATGAAGCAGTGTCTCTCACAGCTAGATATAGCGACGCATGTTACCAGATAGATCTTTTGTATAGTGGAAATAAACCTCGCTAGACGTAGCAGCAAAATACACCGAGGCTTCCGTCTTCTGTGTTAATAAATAGAATTGCTGCCTAGAATTCTATAGCATGTGTTGTAAAGCGAAGATTCCATATGGTAAATGGTATGCGGTATGCGAATGCGACAAAGAATGGAAGACATGTAAAGGCAACCAGGCTAGATCATTCCACACGTGCGACTGCGTATGCCATCTACAAATGCGATAAATTGGATCCTTCCATGCAGCGATTTATGCGAATGTGACCACAAATCGGAAGGCTGAATCCCGAATTTTACGATCCAGACAGGCTTTCCCACGGAAAATAGGTCAGAAGGTGTCCGAAACGCATGGATATAGCCGTTTATATGGACTACGTCCAGTGTATTGGTATCCGTAAACGGATGTAGGTAGAACACTCATTTATCATTTGTTGTCAATTATCACCATTGTTCGTCATTGATGGGATGATGGTGGTCATAAAGACATCTGTGGCTTGACGATAATCCGTTACATACACGTAATTCGGATGTTTAGTGATCCAGCCATGGCACAGAAAGGGTTCTTTGTCACGCTTTGCGTCTTGATTATTGTTGGATGTAGCATTCATGCAAGACAAGTACGCCAACCTTGTCTTTGGCAATAAATACTATTACAAGCTGAGGAATTGTCTTGTTCGTTACAATTATTAAGTGTTGTATATTAATATTTCAGTTTCCCGTAGGATGCTCATGTATTGGTTTTGAGCTGGTCAGATCGTCTTGGCGCCAATATGAGAAAAGTCTGTATAAGGATTTCTTCCCGTGTTCTGTATCAGTGAGGCGGGTTATTTTTTATCTCTGGGCGAAATGCCCTGAGTGTACTATAGAGTATCAGGATCCAGCTCTCGGCTAATAATCTTTTTATGTAGTTAATGGGAACGTTCCCGGTTGTTCATATAACCAGTTAAGTCTTTCCAAACTTATATTTAATTTCGGGTTATTTTGGTTTTATATCTGACCAAGATGAAACGTTCAAAAACCAAAGAAGATGTTAAGCGAGCCCTTGGTGTGATCAACTACCTGGCTAGATTCATGCCACACGAGTTAGCCAACAGCAAGGTATCGAGTTCCCTGCTTAAAGAAGATACAGCATGAGAATGGTCTACTCAACACGAAAAAGAGTGGAACGAGATCAAGACAGTTCTGACTGATAAACCAGTACTAGTTTGTTTTGATCCACGGAAACAAACAAAAATATCCTCTGACGCTTCAAAGGATGCTTTAGGTGCAGTGATAATGCAACTACATGATTCAAAATGGCTACCTATTACCTACGTAGCACGCTCTATGACAGATGCAGATATGCACAAATAGAGAAGGAATGCCGTGGCATAGTATTCGCATGCGAGAAATTTCACGAATACATTTATGGAGCCAAGATAGCTGCAGAGACGGATCACAAACCACTACTGGGAAAAATCAAGAAGAGTTTGAGTGAGATGACACCCAGATTACAAAGACCGATGCTAAGAATACGGAGATATGATATAGATTTACAATACACACCTGGCAAATCTCTATTCTAGCAGATGATGGCGCAATTTACAGAAGGAATCGTAGACATTTGCTCCATATGGCGGACACACAAGCAATGAATATGACCCGCGAACCAACACCTGCGCCAACACCTAATGTTAACCAGCAAGATCGAACACCTGCCAATGATGCAGGTTCATCAAATACGCCTATTAGAACAAGTGGCCAAATTGTTAAGAAACCGGAACGATACATTGAAATATGCTAAGAGTGAACCATAAGATATATGAGAAGGGCAGAATAGTCCCTTTGAACCAAATGAGCTGTTAAAGGTAGTCCACCCTTTACATAGCAAGATGTATATAATGTATATCCATGATTAGCCGATTAGTCGATCAACAATATGTAGAATATGTTATGGTCCCAGCTCTTAAAAAAACAACCCTTAACCCTAGTGTTGCTGCGAATTATAGCCCTATTATTGTATCTTCTATTTTTTCAATAAATAGTTTACCCTAGGGCTAGGGTATATTTGAATAAGTAATAATCAATTTGACTTTAGGTCTGACACTTCGACGTATACAATGGAACTTCCCTATTGAATGATCTTATGTGTAATAGTACATACACTGGTTCCAATATGTTTATATGGAGTTTAGATGCCGAGAAATGTTTTGACTCTATACGGCACGACGGTTTATTTGATAAATTATATAATGTTTTACCTGATGTAACATTGGCGATTCTTACGCAAATGGTATTTTAATCTAGATGTTGTCATCAAATGGGATGGTTATATACACTATAGCACGTATTTTAGAGTTAGTCGTGGTACTCGCCAAGGAAGTATATTTTCACCTGTTTTATTTAACTTATTTCTGTCGGGTTTAGAGTTTAATGCTTGAATTGTCTCTGTGAACACTGGGTACGTGTCGGGAACCACTTATATAATTCGTTTGCTTATGCTGATGATGTCTCTTTATTTATAGTACTACCGTTCCAGGCCTACAAAAGTTGATTGACATATGCACATATTATTCATCCCTATGGCGTTTTAATTTCGGCATCAAAAAGACAAAATGTTTGATAATGATGGTATGTAAAGGCTATGATTGTTTTACAACAACGCCCCAATCAGGTCAATGGTATCTGAAAAAAAAACCTATACAAAATGTGGAAGATATGGATATAACTGATGTAACCTTTAATAATAATAATATTAAATACAACGACTATGTTAGTACTCGAAATCAAAAAGTGAAGTATGTTTTCAATAAGCAATATTGGTATGTCATATCCAGGTTTAAATACCAAAAGCAAAGTTCACTTATATAAAACCATATGTTTGCCTACTTTATTATATGGTGTTGATTGTCTATCTGTGAGTGTCAATAATGTGGCTAAGATTCAGTCTGTACAAGGCAACATCATGAAATAAGTTTGTGGTCTCAGCAAAAGATCTCATCATAGTAATTTTTTTTCAAGTTCTTGGCATAACTGGTGCGAATACTCTTAAATGAATATAACAAGTCATTATTTACCAGAATATTTCAAAATGATTCGCCAACCAGGAACCTCTATATATTTTATTGATTTATTTGTCACTCAATATATCTTAATACCTGGCACATTAGTAAATCGAATTGTTGATACGGGCATTTCTCGCGCTAGTCTTATTTTCTCAGGCTGTACGAATTCTGGTCAATCTTCATACACTGCAGATGGTCTCGTTGCCATGGTATAACGAATATCTTTTAGTTAAACTTGTAACACCATCTTTTAAAATATTATTGCTTAATTAAGCTGCTATTGTTCTTGTTAATAGCATTTTCTCCATTCTATGGAGGTTGAATTTAATAAATAAAAAATAAATAGCATGGCAAATAATCAAACACCTTGTGTAATCGTGAAGGTAATCGCTGATTACGATTACATTTACTGCATAACCAATTACGATTACACTGCATCTGGAAATGGCGATTTCGATCGCTGGAGATCATGATTACGGTTACGCCAAACCTAGTTACAGGAAAATGAAAGGTGCAATTTATATGAGGAACTGCCCAGGTACGCTACATGGAAGCCCCCCAGAATCCCGTTTCGATCATGATGATGAGCCCGTAGTTAGGACATCAAAGTGACTGTTGAGCAATATTACAACGAAGTTTCATTGTTAATGCTAGATGCTGAACGAGAATGTCCTCTTCTGTCATAACTGTGTGTGACGATATTATGCATTCCTCATGATAACGCAGAATGAGAACAGATATTTTCAAGATTTTCTCTAGCTAAGAACAAATTCTGTTCTCGAATGACTGGTGATACATTGGAATGGTGTTTTAAAGGTGAACTTCAACGCGAAAGGAAACTGTTACGCCTCTGTGCATCAAGTTCCTATGTCTTCCTATTTTTCAGACCAGTTCATATTTTAGGCTCGCCTGCATATATTTATATGTAACATTTGAATTATTATTATTATTATGTAAGTGAAATAATGAGATGCAATTATTATTTAAATATGGGTAATAGCTTCTGAGACACTTGATTTGAGCTGCATGCTGCTTAGAACCTTTATCTAGAAGCTGACATAATCAAGCATCACTTGAGCAGTAACTGATTTTATAAATGACTTGTCAACTCTGACTAAAAGGCAATACCGATCCTAATGGATGGGAGTTGATCTAGCTTAGACTTGCCTTTCTACCAGCTAGTGCTTTCTTACTAGCGTAGAAGTTTAATTCTGTATTTGTAGTGCTTAGTAGTGTATCGTAGTTTGCTTTGTGGTGCTGGTGATATTGTAGTGCATTAACATTTATAACTAATTTCAGCACATCATGGCTTACCTATGTTTATGCTAATGCCCGATGTTTGTGTGTGAATGGTGCAGGAGAGGACACGATGACTCATGCCTACTGCAGATTCTGTGATACTGAGATAAAGTGTGACAATGTTGGTCGACAACAAATATTGCAGCACGAGAAGAAAGATATTCACAAGCAAGGGATCAATACATTCAGGAAGATATACAAAGCAAATTGTTCTTCTCGGCCAGTTGAACAAGAACGAGCAGTTATCCAAGTCCAACTGTAAAGCTTGAGACCATTTACCATAGTGGTGGTCATCTTGTGGCAGAAATATACTTGTTATAAAAGATGATGAACTGTAACCACAGTCTACACGCCGCCGATCACGTAGGTGATATCTTCCACAATATGTTTCCAGACATCTTCAGTTTAAGTGAGACAAGTGCATCATACAAGACCAGTGCGAGACTTGCTCCATACGTTAAAAAAACCATTGTGGGGGATTTGGTGATGTTGGATTTACCATTAAGTATGTATTTTGATGAAACGAGCACAGCACAAGTCAAGAGGTGGATGGACTTAACTCTCCATTATTGGTTTCCGACTGATAGCAAAGCATGGGTAAATTTCTACACGTCATTCTTCTTTGGATATGCTGAAGGTGACAAGGTAGCCTCAACGATGTTTGATGAAATGGCCGAAGATGGATTACAAATGAACAGAGTGGTCACACTGGTGCGAGATGCCATGAATGTCAACAAAACCACCATACAGAAGCTTCAAGAGCCAATCGCAAATGATTATCAGGACTTTAAAGGATGTCTAGATTTCGGTAATTGCGTCCTACACACTACACAAAGCCTTCTGAAAAGGTCTTGAAAAATTTAGCAAGGACATTGATCAACTCCGTCTGGATCTTCTTTCTTTTTTCAAGTACAGGGCTGCAAGAAGGGAAGATTACATACAACTCCAATTAAGCATGGACATCGAAATGCACACATTCCACCAGCACACGGGGGTTCATTGTCTGAGAATTCGACCAGCTATCAGATGTATTCTCGAGCACTGAGGTGCAATATGTGAGTTCATCAAAGACTTGGCAGAAGATGACAAGAAAGCCCCTAAGAGCAATAAGCAAGCGAGTGCCATAGTTATTGAAGTGGAGAAGGCTGTGACAACGGGAACGTTGGAATACTTTTTTTATTCCAGAATTCTGTTCCAACTATCCACATGGTCTATGACAGCATCTGCTATAATCTTATAAGAGTCATAAGAAGGTTCATAAAAGGCAGTTCTTTGGATCTGATAGTGACGCTGAACATTATTCAAGGCACTAGGACAACAAAAGTCTGCTCTTCTACACAAATATGGTTTATTTATAATGATTGTTGTTACTTACTTATTTATATAGCTTATTAATTATCACTTATTAAGTTCAAATTCAATGTCGGCTCTAAATTAAAAAAGATGATATTACGTTTTTGTTTTGAAATGATGAAGAGAAAAACCATTGTTCAACAAATACTTTTCAATTTATTTCAGATTTTATTGTAATGAATTGGAAAAAATAATTATAATATTTTTATATAGAACAATAAAGAATAATTGGAAAAATTTATAATAATATTTTTATATAGAACAATAACGATAGATACATATAAATATACACAGAAATTAATTGTTTAATTATTTTCTGCATATTTTAACATTGGATAAATAGGAATTGGCACAAATCACTACTAACCGTGAATGATAGAATGATTAATTACCAAGAAAACTGTATAATATGATGGTCATATGACAGTATGGAAATGATATATAAGAAATATTAATGAATTATATTTGATAAATAGACATTTTACAGTGAAACAACTAATACGAAGTAACTAATACTCTCTCTCAGAGTTTGGTTAAGTTATTTGTGTATCATTTGTTTTTCAACAGAAACAATACACAGATCGTAGAATGATATATTACCACAATGAATCTTCTTTCACTCAATAACAAGAAAACGAGGGAACAATAAAAAATAAATTAGAAAAAATCGTTCAAATAAAAGAAACAAAATGATTTATATTACGGGGAAAAAACACACACATAACACTAACATAAACAAACATTTTAAAACAAAATCCAATAACAATTAATGTATTTCTCAGAGAATTATGTACAAAGAATACTAACTGCAAAGATGAAAAAGAACAAAGCTTTATTATGGTAGCGCCCACTGGCGGTCAGTAGGTAAACTTCGAACATATGCCGCCATCTATGACAAGATGTCATCCATTCTAATATCTTGATAGACGAATATATATTTACTTATCATTCACATTATATAATATGATTACTTTCTCTGTCGTAATACGACACTAGGCCACGATCTCACTGTAAACGTGGGGTTTTCTGAACTAGTCCCCAATTACGGTCACAATTCACCAATCTACAATGGTGGCCTTAATACAGAGGTTGTGCTCAGACTGTTAGCTAGACAGTAGTGTACAAGTTGTCCATATCGATAATCGGTCACATGCTCCAATTGACTATTCTTGTCCTTGCCGTGGTACAGTATAGCAACGCATCATTTCTGTTCAGGATCATTCTAATAGGCTCGGGACATTTCCTTATTACAGATATACTATATCCTGAACGTCGTCTGTGATTATGTCAATATCAGATCCAGGTATAGGAGGAGTCATACTACCGCCACTGCCTATTGGTGTCGGTTCATCAAGGTCATCTTGACCTTCCGGAGTGTCTGACGGAAGATCACTTTTCTCCTCACTTGAGCTCTGAGTACTGACATCGTCGAAGACAAACGGTTCCTTGGTCTTCTGGATACTTATAGGAACGGATCTCTGGACTCGGCGGTTGGGCAATGTTAGAAAATAAGTCTTCGTACGAGTTCTTTCGCCCTAGAGAGAAGACTAAAAATCATCATCATCATCATCAGTACCATCATTATCACTGTAATCACCATCACCGTGGTCGTTGTAGTTCTAAATGTTGTTGTTGTTGTTGTTAACATTATATTTTGATGGTGTTAACTACCACTACTGTTGGTAATAAAATAATCAACGAAAGGTTCCGAGCTAAGACAAGACACAAGGAATACTGACCTGTACGTTCAACGTATAATTCACTTCAAACCTATAATTGCCACCGGAATTTATCAGTTCCTTATATGTGTCGGAGCTCAGTTGGATCGTGCCAGCTGCAACGAGAACAAAGAGGAAGTGCCAGCTACAACGAGAACAAAGAGAAAGTCCCAGCTGTAGCGAGAACAAAAAAGTCCCAGCTGCAACAAGAACAAATAGAACGTTCCAGTTGCAACGAGAATAAAGAGAAAGTTCCAACTGCAACGAGAACAGAGAGAAAGTTCCAGCTGCAACGAGAGCAAAGAGAAAGTGCCAACTGCAACGAGAACAAAGTGAAAGAGTTGTTTCTTAAACGTAATACGTGGCTTGGTTTTGTAGCAAATGAAATTAACGGAGGAGGGATGTCCTGTTCTCTGATTTTACCGATTTTGCACCACTTTATCATCCCAGTCCAAGGGGACTGATTGACGGGGAACACTCACTTAAAGTCCGATATCAGTTTGTAAATTATACTCACATCGTCCACTTCGTTCCATGTGTGAAGCTACGAGGACCGTTTCTCCGAACACGGCATACCTGGGTCTTGTTGGGTATACGACACCTGCCGCTACTGGTCCTGGAATGATTACGTGTTTAGTAGCGTTCTGCTGGAATTCGCCTCAATATAAATAGCCTTTTATTATATCTCATATATATAACTGATACATATTTTAAGAAATATGACGCCGACACTTAAATGACGCCTGTTTACAATTAGTACATACGTCTTTACGGCGTTACTGATACACCCCCCGCTAATTAGACGACACCCCTTTTCACTAGAAAATGACAAGCGTAAATATGAGGAAAAAATAACAGCAGTTAATTTGTTAAGTTTTCAGGTCTCGTGTACTCTGGCCAAATGCCTTATGTCTGATGCCTTGCATTGCCAAACTCAGATACCAAATGTCTGCCGAGGGAATTGAATCCCACAAGCCTGAGCCGGATCAGAACTCACAACCCGGTGCTCTCTAACCACTGTGCCATCGGAAAACGCTACCACATTTTGATTCCTTGGTCTCCTCACTTGTAAGACAATATCCACATTACCTGTATGTACTCCAATCCTTAAGTGTAGTCGTTCGTTTGGAAGGCCAGATAGCTTGAGTTTAGCGGTACTTCTCAGTAAATCTAAAGCCATGTTCGCTATTTCGATGCCATGATTTTTGTTCGGCTCGGGCAACCCTAAAACACAAATTGAACAACGTTATTACCCGGAAACATCCCCTAGCAGCAGCCTTACTTACCAGACAATACACGAATTGAACCAGGAGATTAAATAAAAACTGGTCATTAGTACACATGTAGAGTATGTTTTACATACAAGAGACACTGCAGTTCGTGTTGTTGTCATGTCTTGTCTCGTCTAATGTTTTGTTCTGTCTTAATTTTTTTGACTAGTCATGCCTGATTGTTCTTTTTTAACTAAAATATTTAGCTGTGTCATGTGTTGTCTTTGAGTCAATTGTGTGTTGTCTTTGTGTTATGTGTTGTCTTTGTATTGTGTCTTATCTTTGTGTTGTGTGTTGTCTTTGTGTTGTGTTTTGTGTCGTCTTTGTGTTGTGTCTTCTCTTTGTGTTGTGTTTGTGTGTGTGTGTTGTGTCTTGTCTTTGTGTTGTGTTTTTGTGTTGTGTCTTGTCTCTATGTCGTATCTTGTCTTTGTGTTGTATCTTGTCGTTGTGTTGTGTCTTGTCTTTGTGTTATATTTTGTCTTTGTGTTGTGTCTTGTCTTTATGTTGTGTCTTGTCTTTATGTTGTGTCTTGTCTTTATGTTGTGTCTTGTCTTTGTGTTGTATTTTGTCTTTGTGTTGTGTCTTGTCTTTATGTTGTGTCTTTGTGTTGTGTCTTTTTCTTTAATTTATTTGTCCAATTTGTTGTTATAACATATTCTGGGTTTGTGTGTGTGCGTGCCCGCGTGTGGTTGTCTTACCCTGTTTTAATTTGCGCATTAATATCTCTTCTCGTATTGTCTTGTTTCCTTATTTTCCTGTGTAATTATTGTCCTGCTTTAATATGTCCTATCTTTCTTTTCCCACATTTTTCGTCTTTTCCTGTCTAGTCCTGTTCATTCCTGTCTGATCCTGATTTAGTTTTGCAATTTAAAAATGCGAAGGGATACAATTTATCCTGTGTATTCCTTTGTCTTATCTTAATATTTCCCTTGTCTTATCTTAACATTTCTCGTGTTTTCTCGTCTAGTCCTGTCTATCTATTCCTGTCTGTTCATGATTAAAATCCGCTAAGGGATACAATACATTGTTTAGTTCACTGACCAGACACAACCATATACGTCTCTCCTATGGTCTCCACCTTGTAGACATTGAACCGTTTAATTCTACTTGAAAAGAACTCGTCTATGTCATTGAGAAGCGATGTCACCCTGTTCGGGTCGAGCCCCCGGGGGCAGGTCTCGGGTGAAGCTGATGATGTTGGTGAAGAGAATGGTCACTCGAGGGAAGCTTTTGGTACAAATACCCTCCGTTCTCGTGAACTGTTCGGCGACAGTTCTCGGTAACATCTGACAGAAGAGGGCGTCCGAACGTTCCTTCTTCCGTTTTAGGACATTCTTCTTGGCCAGCAGCAGCATGGAGAAGTCATGGAAGTCGTTACAGTTTCGATGAAACATCCACATCAGTAGAACGTACACCAATGAGATGACCTGATGGATGGAAGGTGATGGAGAGATAGACAGAGATAGTTACCGTGATGGACAAGGAGAAGACGCAGACTGCCATATAGGCAGACATACATGCATACATACATACGTACGTATTAACATATATACATATATGTATAGACACACACACACACACAAGAGAGAGAGAGAGAGAGAGAGAGAGAGAGAGAGAGAGAGAGAGAGAGAGATTCTATACACCACAATCTTATTTTCTGAAAGTTTTTTGTTCCCAGTAATCTGTTAGTGGTATTGGTAAAATTAAGAGTGGGTTTGGAAAAGAAATATCCAATTTTCTGTAATATAAGAATCACTAATGAACCAATCTGAATGTTTTGGGAGCGGGTCCAAGTTTTTAAAAATAAAAGGCAAGTTTAGGAAATTTACAAATCAGCACGTTTATTTCGAAACAATACTACTGTTCCAAAAAATTTAAATTAAAAAAAAATTGTGACCAATGCCATGGAGCTAAATAATA
The DNA here is from genome assembly GCA_025642065.1 of Paralvinella palmiformis. Taxonomy (NCBI): domain Eukaryota; kingdom Metazoa; phylum Annelida; class Polychaeta; order Terebellida; family Alvinellidae; genus Paralvinella; species Paralvinella palmiformis. The sequence continues at coordinate 724,874 of JAODUP010000021.1, forward strand.
TATAGGTACTTGTGTTAGGATTTTCACAGATCTCAAATAATGTTTTATCCCCCTTATCCCCCTTATCGTTTTCCAAAACAACCACTAACAATCCATAAATTCAATTTCAAGTTATGACTATTTCTGCTTCAAATGCAGTATTTTCTTCATCAAAAAGGGCAAATTCATTTTTCAAACATCATTTCAGTTTTATATATAAGATATTTAATATATATATATATATATATATATATATATATATATATATATATATATATATATATATATAGTGAGAGACCTCTACCGGCACATTTTTCATACCCAGATCGGTAAATGATCATTTTATGTCCACTAACAGATCATAACTTACGAATTGTTATTCAGATTGACGCATTATTTTATAAATTTGTACATCGTCAGATCTGTCTTCAGTTTTTAATCCGATTGAGGCTTCTAATATTATTAGATAGCTTCATCTAAAATTAAAGCCATTTAGAATATGGACTAAAGAAATTGTGATATTTGTATGCATGCATAACTCGAAACATATTTGTACATATGTGTATTCCAAGTATTGTATAAACAAGTCGAATGTACAAGATCAGTTTCTTAACCGACGCAGTTTCCAACCGGTTTTCTCAACCAAAACTCCGCCCGCACACCAGCCAATCCCAAGTCCGTCCATCCTTCACTGACTAGATAAGATAAAACCGTGGATTCTTCAGAAACTGGCCAATTATAAACACCCAATCCAAATGGGCAGGCAAAGGGAACATTTATACGCATTATGTTCTAAGAACTGCGGTTTAGGTTGTCATAATACCACAAAGATTCGCTCTAGAAGGTACTACGAGTGACTTAAAACACAGAAATTCTGTTTAATGTCACAGTCAAGATAAGATTAGCAGCAGCTGATTCACGGATCCTTTTCGGAGTCTGTAATCGCGTTATCCAGATCCTCTCTCGGTCAAGGTCGGAATGGATGCAGTATTGTTGTATTACTGCGATCAGAGTTAACGTTAATGTTTTTACAAAACGGCAAATTCCCGTCCTAAATACCTGTGGATGTCAACAAGACTATATCAGTGACCAATCATTATGTAGCCGACGAGTGATCTTTAAGTGATAAATGATTTTGCCGAACTTCCATTTAAAAAGGCCATAATTTCGTTTCAGAGCCGGATTTTTGCCGGATTTTCCGAGATGACTCAAAATCGTTGTCCCTAAACTGAACTGAACAACTACGACTGTCAAACAACATTTTCTCCTACAAATCACCATTAACAACCGATCAAAACGATAAAAAAACCATTCGAACTATATATTCTTTTAATCTAATCCCCCACTCCATCATTTCTCAACTGATTTACACAAATCATAGACTTCATCAAAATGGTCACACAATTCGCGGAAATCCGTTAAACAGCGCAGATATAGCATACTCACCACCATAAAGAGTGCCATTAATACTATAGGTATCAGGCTCCAACTAGCCATTCCGTTGATGCTGGAGACCATAGCAACCTCAACCCGCTTCAGGACAGTAATTAGTTGACCGTTGTAGAGCGCCATCTTCTCCAGCCAATCAGTGGCCCGCTGTAGGGATGGCTCGATGACGTCAGCGAGCTGAATCGCGTCTCTAAATCGTTGAATGATGGCAACCAGAACCTCGCCGTTGGTCGTAATGGAGACGTTCCAAGGAGGCACGACGTTCGAGTAGGACCTCGCCTTGGAATAACGACTCTCGAAGACGTTCACCTGTTTCCAGTAGAGCCCGAACTGAGCGTCGTCGTCGAAGTGGCCGTTTGCGAAGAAGTAGGCGCCCAGAGATCGCTCCGTCGCCATTAGTTCCGCGGCCAGCACGACGTTCTCGTAGGCGGCCACCAGCTTCCAACTGACGTCGTAACCGGCTCGAGTTAGAACCGAACACAGCCACACCATCATCATCTGGACGTCCTTCGTGTAGAAGTCCATCTCGTCGAGCAGCTCGTTCTTCTCGATTTCGGCGCTCTTCCTGTGCTCGATGAGGTGCCTCTCGAACGAGGCCTTCGTCTCGTACTCCGGACGGCGCTTCTCGTCGAGATTGCTCGGCCAGCTGATCCGAGTCAGTACGTCATCGGTGTTGATGTAGGCCTCCAACAGATGGGGACTAGTCCGAGAGCCGTGCTTGGCGGCTAGGGAGAGGATGCTTTGGTCCCTCTCGATTTGGAGAGCCTCTTCCAGCATTCCCAGTTCGACGCTCTGGCCATCATCCGATTGTCCTGAATGGAAATAATTAGCTCGTGGAATGCGACGCCGCTAAAAAGAAGCGCACGCTTCGATGACATTAATGCAATCGTAGTGACTTCATTTATTTATTCTCAGATATGTTATACTGTCGGATAACCGTTTTATGTTAGTGCATGGATTACCAAAAATCGAAATGTTATAAATTGCTTTATTTAAGTGTAATAGAATTGTTGGTCATAATCATTATCACATCATCATGACAGTTGCCCCTTAGGAGATGACATTGGAGTAACAAATCAGTTTTCAGAAGGAGAACGAATATCCCGCTTAAGTAAGGACACAACCTGATTTTGTCTGTCTCAAACCTTAATTCGATTGATCGAGTCATCGTCGATTGCGAGTTGGACACTGCCGTAGCACAATCGATAGATCACTCGCCCGCAGACTTCAAGGTTGTGGGATCATATTCTTCCCAGCAGGCAGTTGCCATTCGGCCATGTGACCCAGGTCTGACAAGCGCTGACTCCAAACAAACCATTAATTCACTCACTCACTCAGTCACTTACATATACAGTGCTCCCTCACTTATTGCCATCCCTATATATTGCCAACCCCGCCTATCGCCAACATTTTCTTCAGAACGGATTTCCTACCATAGTAATCCCCCCATAAAACGCCCCCACTCCCTCGGATACCGCCACATCATTTTAGTCCCCAAAGCAATAATTTCCCCCCATATATGGCCAAAACAAAGGCATTTTACGCGTGGGTTTATCAATCTCAACAACTGCAAACACAAACAGAATACTTAATCCTATTTTCCGTTGTTCTACATGTAATTTAGTCATTATACGTGTATATCATGTTTGTAATAATTTTTCTTGTTTTTAATTGTAATGTTGCTTCCCAATATGTACAAAAGTGAATTTGTATCACGTGTATATAATTGTAATTATCATGATATATTGATAACTGTTACATGAAAAAATACATCTGATATCGCCGCACAATTGATTTTTACTATGCTAACACCTTATCTGATACAATAGATGCTTAAATTTAAAATATTTGAGGTAAATAACTAACTTAATTGAATTTTGATGACACAATCATAAATATAGGACAACAACAGGCATTTAAATGTTGTGGCAGAATACCCCCCCCCCCTTATTTTGCCGGATTATTTCCCCATTCACCACCCCCATATAATGCCACCCCTTTATAATCCCAACTTTTATCAAATCCCCAAGTTGGCATTATATCGAGGGAGCACTGTATATATTCCCTGACTATCCTAACACGTTAATAAAGGGCCAGTTCTCTTACCTGGATTATGTGCTGCCTCGTTCGGCAAGAGTCGACGAAACAATAGAGACAGGTGGAGAGAAGGACAATGATGACAGCTGTGACGCAAAAGACTATTCTCTTATAGTGTCGCCGCTTGTCCGTGGCCGTCAAGTTCACGTGGTCCAAGATGTCTGTAGTTATATCGTGGTGATGTCAGGGCACATCATGAGTAAACAAGAATAAATAAATTGGTAGATAAACAGCTAACTAGATATACAGATGGACGCCGGATTGAACGTCGGTGTGGCTCTTATTTGAAGCATGGCATTAAACGACTCATTTTATTATTATAATTATTATCCGATATTTAAACTATAAAACACTATTATATCGGTGTTTAGGTATTCCTGTATTTGGGCATGGCCGCTGAACTAGGACAATCGACAATACAGGATTACGGGCGGTCGTCAGGTGGCGTAGTCTCCAAAAGCAATGAGGCGAATTGAAGGATGAAACTCCCTTCAGATATAGCCACGCCGAGAATTTATCTCAGATGGTAGAGCTCTGTGGCCAGCGGCACTAGCAGCTAGACTACGAGGGGGCCATTCGGAAAATCAGTTGGTTTTATGGCTAAGTACCGTCATATAGCAATTAGGGCTCTCCTTCATTAGTTCTTAACTCTATATAATCCCAGCTATACAGATGTAGATTTACATAGGTTTCGTTTGTTGGCCAACACATATTATTATAATATTTTTTATATATCAAATATAAATCAAATCTCTTGGCAATAATGGTTTAATAATTACCCTCTCTATTGTGTTCTAACATCTCACTGGTGCCTAAATAATGATCAAGTCGGTTGTATCATAGTCTACTCTCAGAACTGTAATTGTAAATAATATATATATATTATATATATATATATATATATATATATATATATATATATATATATATATCAATAAACAACCACCTAAGGCAATTATCTAATTAATTACTCAATTTGCTAAATGAACGTAATTGACATATAGACAAGTTACACTTGAATATATTTATAATCAGACACTAAACACTCCACATCTTAAATAGTACCTTCAGTACTCACCTAAAATTATTATCAATGTATTACTTAAAATATTCACATTATGACATTTATTATCTCAATGAAATGCCTCCATAGTCCATAATAAGCACAAAATGTTTATAAGATTTATTAGAGGTTGTTGTTGTTCCCCGGGCTCCGTGAATGGCCGCCAGGATGTGACGTCAGCAAGTTGATTCGGGCGATCACGGAAGGTGTCTTCTCGCTTGATGTAGGGATTGAATGGTATCTTTATAAACCTGAGAAAACAGATTATCTAACTATTAATCAGAGGCAGTGATAGTAGGCTCAGTTAAGATACCGAAGGTGAAACTGTTCATAACTTTCACGATCAAGAAACAACTGCGCCCCCCAACATCAGAAAATTCACAAACAGGTAGGTATGGGGGGGGGGGGGAGTAAACGATCAGTCCCACATCGTAAGCTGAACTATCTATGGAATGAATGTTACGTATCAACTACACATAAGATAAAATATATTTATTTAACCTCGATGAGACTTAACTTAGCAAAATCATTCTAGAAAAGTAGCTAACGAAGAATTGTCGGGAGCATCTGGATCAGAAGTGATCGCCGTCGTTATGGTATCGATCGAAGGGTCGGTATATCGAGAACTTTGTTTACTTTATCAATTTCGTATCACGTGCTCTCAAAGTGATCTTCGGAAACGAACGAATTGCTACCGAAATGGAAACTACTAAAATTATCTAGTCACTATTGTGAAACATCTCTCCGTTCAACATTACTAAAGTAATGCTTTCCTTTATTTATTTCGCTTATTTTTGGTGCAATCCCAAAGTTTACATTCCCCATACTATATTATTTAGTGCATCCTTGCTAAGTACATTTACCCACAATTCACCGCGCACTCCTGACTGCTGCCACCAGAGAGATGGAGATTACAGAGCTCTCGGAATCAACTCGCTGACGTCACACAAGAGGAAATCAGGACGAGGAAGAAGGCAATATGGCCACGTTCAATTTCTGTTTTAATGCAATCATATGTAGAATATATCTTAAGCAGATTCTTGTTATAGCAATTTGTGTGAAAATTTACACATAACTAATATATTGCTAGATTATAATTGTTCGTGCTATTTTAACCGCTAGGGGGTACGCCTTAAAATTGACTTGATCACGGAGCGCTTCTAATACGCCATCCGGGATTTCCCTAAACCGAGCACCTTAATGCTGGTTTGGTCTGATGCGCTTTTGAAGACCTCACCGATGAGTCCGATCCAGCATTTATTTGTCCTGGTGGTATACCGACAACGGGAGAAATCCGGACGGTTAACATAATATGTGTATAAACTCGCAGTTAATATTGACCAAGCAGCAAAACATAATACAATACAATACAATACAACAGAAAATGTACAACACAATACAATATATTATACTATAATGAAGATCTGTAATACATTGTTTAATTTGTTTATTTAAGTGAAGACGACAATGACAAACCAATGCTTAGTATGAAATGATGATAATGATGATGATGATGATGGTGATAGGTGATGATGATGATGATGGTGGTGATTATGGGGGTATCGTGAATTTCAGATAGTAACAATGTACAATAATACAAACAGGTAATGGCAAAAATAATAAACATATTAGTTAGTAATAGTATAGGTATTACGTGCTAATCTTAATCGGTAATACTTAATGTGAATTACATTACTAAAATATAATATACATTACCCGCGATAATATTTTAGTTGACATCGAGACACAGACTTAAAAATTAAACGCGGTGTTATAAAAAATGTTCTTGGAAAAATCGCCCGAAACGAACAAAAGCCATTGTTGGCCAATACTTCTATGTAAACATGTTACACGTGAGCTAGCATTAATTATTATATCTCTGAAATATTGTTGGTGAGGTATCTGTAGAGTACCTTCTGATTCTGGATCAGGAGCATTGTGTGGAGATGAACGATGGGATGTAGACGGGATCAAAGGTCAGACGTTAACCGGTTGGTGACACCTGCTCGTCCATTAGTCAGTTGAAATATGCGAGTAACAGTCCATCCATTGTATACAACCCCGAGTGTATCAAATATACCGCCAAATATCTGTTATAAGTGGCGAAAACATGATGTTCCGGGGGAGGGGCGGGTTCAAAACCAGAATACCCTCGTGGGAAGGTGGATTTATGAAACTTCCGGATCCTTGACGAGTCTATCTCTATGCCGATTTCTGATCAGAAGGGAGTATGTTTTTTATACTCCTTGACCAAAATAGTGATCTATTCTACTGAACATTTCCGAGGTGGATGGATGTAAACATCCCATACCGGATGTGGACAACCAGACACGAAGAGTATAACACACTTAACTAATCCAGTTAACTAATCCAGGACAATATGCACATGTAATTGTTTCCGATGCAAGATAGACTTAGGTCAGAAATTACCTCTCTCAAGATCGATATTTCTAGGGCTATCTAAGATATAAGGAACGATCAGCATCGTCATATCTCCATCTTCTGATATCAAATCAACTGATAACTATTTAACATTTTACTGTCTGACAAGTTACATATTCCTATTATTATTTCTGACACGTTTACAATGAGAAACACGGGGGGGGGGTATTTGTTAGCATCAACGTTTGGCACACCTGAGACTTATCGCTGAGGTGCTATGCATCCTAGTAAAATTGGTTGCTCCAACTGAAGCTTTTCATTCGTGGATGAAACATCTCCCATAGGATGGGTAGTAACAGACGACATTCGATCCCGTGAGAGAATAATTGCATGGATAGTGCACACATAACTGGAAAGATAAGGGAAATTCTGAAGCGTTCAGAAGTTTCCTTTGGCATCAAAACAAATCCCGTAACTTAACTAAATTTGTACCTCGCCGACAGAACTCGAGTGTGTTTCAGTTGCGGATAAAACATCACCTGATGTAGATCTTCATTTTGGTGTACCACAGGGATCCGTTTTAGGACCAAAGAATTACTGCATGTATGCTAAAAGTCTAAACCAATTGGTCAAATTTTTAAACGGCATAATATTAAA
>JAODUP010000021.1:740000-935000 GCA_025642065.1 Paralvinella palmiformis
GTGCTGATTACAAGAACTATTGCTGAAGTGAAGTGAACCTACTCCTTATCAGATTACTTTGAAATCATTTAAATTGTGTGACTAGATCAACAAAAAAAATTTAAATCAATAAATGGGTGAGTGGTGAAGTGTCTAGATAAATGACTAGTGAACTATCTAAAGTGGTTATCTGTCTCGGGTGGCGAACTGTCCAGTTCCTACAGTGACCACTCTCAGGGTATTTGGCTCCATCTTTCCGTACTGCTCCCCTATGAGTGGTGGGGGAGGAGCAGTGAACAGCCACTCAATAATAAAAGGCACCACACTGTAAATAAATGCTAGAATATAGAGAATGAAATGAAAGAAAATCAATCATTAGTAGAAGAATAATCATTTATCTCCCTTTATTTATTATGTAATATTTGTCAATTTAAACATGGCTTAGTTGATAAGTTGGAGCTGCATGTTGTGACATTTCCTGGCAGCAGACGTATTATAATTTATATACGTCACAGAAACCTGAAATGTACCGGACCAAGAGCTATAAAATTGCGCTTATGGGTCCGGACCTATAGCCACTGTGTATATAATAATTTGCGGAGCACTGTCATACAACTGGCATCTAGATCTAGGTTTCAATGAAGATAAATGCAAAAGCCTCCATCTATGATCTAGGCAGCTTAAATCAGAGATTAAAATACCAGATAGAAATTGAGATATTAGGTGACACCAGAATTGAGAAGGACTTGGGTTATTGGTCTCGGTTGTGTCATGACCAATTCAGCTGTCAACATAAACCTTTAGAGGCAGCGGATTTTATTTAGTTAATGAATAATCTGTGAATGGATATTTTGATCTTCAATCTCCTTATATATTTACACCTGCCCTGACATGATGCACATTCGAGTAGATCTGAGCCGACTTAAGCATCACGACAAGCTCAAATGCACCGAGACAAGCAGGTTTGCGAGTTGATTCGATGTGTCACGCAGCTGGATATTCCCACCAGCAAACAACGCTCATCTTTGGTGTTATAACTGAATGCAAAGCGCGCCTATCTTCCATCGTGCTCCGGAAACACCTGATCCCACACAAAAGCTCATCGAATTGAAATTGCTTATTTAAAAAATATTGGAATTGATAAATTTGGAATTGGAATTGAAGTTTGCTACAAAAAAATTAATTTGACAAATTTATTTACTATTTAATTTCTTAATTCAGAAATATTTCTTCCATGACAATCCTACTTGGAATATAAACTACTCAGTGATGATGATGATGATTGGTGTTTTATAGCCACTTTTGTGCACATGGTATGCTAAATGGGCCGAGGACCTCCAAAGGTAATGAAGCAAAGTCAATGATGAAACACCCTTCAAATATGCCCACACCGAGATTTGAACACAGGTGGCAGTGATCGCACACTCTATCATTAGACCACGGAGGCACCCTGTATGTAATCTATTCGGAGTAGGTATTCCAAGTAGGTACTCGGAGTAAAAAATGGAATGGATAAATTTTAAGTGGACTTGGAATTAACCAAATGGAATTGAGTGGATATGGAATTGACCCTGAGTCTGCCATATTTCTCTCAGAAACTCATTCTTACATAAAAATAGCAAGTTAATATTACAGCCATATTATTCCCATTTTCTGCGAAGTATTCTAAAAATAATAGACCACTTTCATGCAAGATCACCTACTAACTCACACTCGTAATATTGGGAGGTTAGTAACTGGTCCGTGTAACCATTTACACTACCCGAGATCGAAGACTAATTTCAGTTAAAATTTGTATGAGAGTTATTATTTAGGATTACTAATAACTGATTTGGAGTACTATTAACATTATTCAGAATTATTTTACCAGGATTTAAATCACGACACATGAGATTTTCAAATGTCAGGATAGGGCCCAATGGTTAAACTTCAGGATCTTTCAGACAATGTTATCATGTTTCCAGTTACTTGCCAATTAGAAGACTGATTTCTGAACATTCTGTATTTAAGCTCCTCTGTGTTTCCAAAATGCTCCTTTAAAAGTATGATTGTAACCCTGGTGTGTGTGCGCGCCCATTTTTGAAATAAATAGTTGTACTTTTAAACATCGTAAGACCGTATTCTGCAGTGTGTGATGTTAAATTGTTGTGTAAAATGTACTTTTAAGCTTTATTCACCTTTGCATCACAAGAATGACCTTTATTATCAGATCATGACAACTTTTGTGTAATTTCTAGGTGGAAGCATGGCAAAGTACCTTTGTGATGGTTTGCCTGAGAGGGTTACTGACTGGAGTAAGTGGCGTGTTTTTTTTTGCGATGAGCGACACGTTCCTTATGATAACCCAGAATGTACTTACAGCATTTATAAAAAGAATCTTATGTCAAAGGTTGCACTGAAGGTGGATCAGGTTTTCCCTGATGATCCGGGTCTCTCTGGTAAGTTTTAATCCTAATTCTTAATAATCCAGAAGAAATGTTAATTTACACCTTTAATGCCAATGTCTTTTGATAGATTATTTAGATCGGCCCTTAGGCATTAGACATGTTTGCAGTTTGACAACATACAAAATGCTTGTGGTCATGGGCTATTTTATCAGTTGGTGTTTTTAAGTTGTCAGGTTTTTCTGATGATCTAGATTAAAAGATTATTGACTGTGAGAGACGAGATCATGAAATAAAAATTGTAGATGATCAGATTGGCGAGTCCCATCTCCAAAGAAGCGGATTACAAAACCTTCACCGTAAATAATCCTTATTGGAATTTTGAGTTGGTGGGGAAATTTTATTTATCAGGAAAAAACTGATAAATTGAAAATACCATATTTCCGTGAATCATTCAAACCTGGTCTTTTGTTTAGTGGAAAAAGCAGCAGATACTTATCAGAAGACGATACAAAGTGTATTTGAAGGAGATGGTTTGCCAAGATTTGACCTTTTATTATTGGGTATGGGTCCAGATGGGCACACGTGTTCCTTGTTTCCTGGGCATCCTTTGCTGGAGGTAAGTAGTCGGCTGAGTTCGCATTGCAGTATGGTTAATGTTAGTATTCCGGACAAATTTATTCCAATTTGAAACCATACAACAACAGAAATACAAAAAAAGAGTAGGCAATTTAATAACTAGACTGTTCTTAAGTTTTTCTTCTTTATGACAACAGATATTAAGACACTTACTTATAAATTTTATTTATGGCCCCATTTGAGTTTAAATTAATTGACCCTACCTGCTATTGACACATATAAGATTGTTACAGTAGCTTGTCACAGTGGTTAAAGTATGACACTGCAAATCTCCAGGGTTTGAGTTTGAATCTGGCTTATACCTGTGTTTGTGGGATGTTTCCCTACTGAGTCATCCCACAGCCATGTCCCCAGTGTGACCAGCCACTCTATTCGGGTAGAAACAAAGATGTCGTAATTGTGATCTTGTGAAGGGAAATGCAATTATGTGACAATCATTTTAGCCATTTCTGTATAAAAAAACGTCCTCTAACAACAAATCATTGTATTTGACAGATTCATTCCAAATTTATTCTATTTTTGGAGCAGAACGCAGTAGTGCTTCTTTGAGAATGCAATATTGAGCACAGCATGTACTTATTTTATGGTTTAAGCCATTACTCAATCTGACCCTGATAATGACCTATCTTTTGGCTAGAATTATGGTCTGGCTTTTATGTTCTTCCCACCATCCAAGATTACTCTATTTGTACCATTTGACCTCACCAACAACAGTCCACTTTAGAAATTCAGTATGCAAGAAAAATGAAAGTGCATTTATTTTTCAATTGAAGTTCTACCCTTAAGGGCACTTAAAATCACCACAGCTTGTATGTGTGTAATTATAATAATAATCCTATTACCAGTAACAATATAATTTGACATTTGTAGATTGCCTCAGGTAGTCGATGATATTTAATTGTAACAGCATATACAAAAGAAGATTATATATTTAATGTCATGAGTAGAAATTTACATTTATTGACTTATACTAGCCTCATCTGGGGACTTGACATCCTGATGACTGAGTGGCTAGTGCACTGTGCAACAGACATCTGGTTGTGGGTTCAAATCTGGCTGATATATCTGTATTTATGGGATATGTTTCTCTGGGCTAAACAACAAGTAATTCTGATTGGCCATAAAAGTCACATGGTTTACCATTCATTACCATATCCAGTATGTTCTGGTAGCAGAGTGATGAGAGCACAGTGGTGATTGCACTGTACAGTAAATATCTCGAGTCTGGGTTTAAATTGAATCCAGTTACTTTTCTAGGATGTTTCTCCTCAGGGTTTTAATACCCCTTGAGCAGGTGTGACCAGTTCTAAAGCAGATTAAATCACTCACCCACCCATTCAAGCATATGCTATTATGTAGGAACCAAAAATAATCATATTATGCGTGTATTGCAGGTATATAATAGGGTTAGATCTTATTCAAATGATGTAAAATGCAGTTTGAAAAATAGTTATCATTTGAAGTGAAATGTATGAGGTCATCATATAATTTCAATCTGTTGATAAAATGTTATCTAGGAAACTAAGAAGTGGGTCGCCTTCATCAAGGATTCACCAAAACCACCTCCTGAGAGGATAACCCTGACCTTTCCAGTATTAAATAATACACGCTGTGCTGTGTTTGCTTCTTGTGGAGCTGGTAAAGCGCAGATGGTTAAGGTATGTGTTTCTGTCAATAACAGTACTGATTAAAACGAATTTAACATTTCCATCTGTCATGTGATCTGAATTGCATTCCGCAGTTGATTTTACTCATTGGAGATACAGTGCGCTCCAATGGCTCAGTGATTAGAGCACCATGCTGCAAACCTCCAGGTTCTGGGTTAGAATCTGGCTTATATCTGTGTTTGTGGAGTTTGTTTCCTTACGGCATCATGTTCCCGGTGTAACCAGCACCGAGGTTAAATAACTCAACAACTCATTGCAAATCTCCCAGTCATGGGATTGTATCTCAGTGTTGTGTATATATATGAGATGATTCATCCTATAATAAAAGGCTTTGGCCTAATAATTCTATTTTTCTATACCATAGGAAAACAACACTAAGGCTAAACAAAGAAATCATTGTGTGATGTAATTAATTACTGTGTGATTTATGGTTGGGTGTAGCATCGGGATTATGATTTGGAAATCGGTATAGAGAATATGGATACTGATTTTGAAACTTCTTAGTTCAGAGAATTGGAATTCTGATTTTGAAACTGTATATATATCTAAACAGTTACCCTAGGTGTAGATTTCCAATATAGCAGCCATGTGTCTGTCTTGTTTGATTTTCACTACTGACTAGTTAATTGTTTGAGTTATTTGAATCAACTGTAATGCAGGTGATCACTTGATTGATCGCTGACTGTGACATCTTCCTCATTTCCACTGAACATGGCCGGGCGCCTCCGTGGTCTAGCGGTAGCGTGTTGGACCGCATATCACTACCACCGGTGTTTGAATCTCGGCGTGGGCATATCTGAAGGTTGTTTCGTCTTTGCTTCATTACCTTTGGAGTTTGCTTGGCCCATTTAGCCTACCATGTGCACAAAAGTGGCCGTAAAACATCAATTATCATCTACTGAACATGGTGACCCAATGACCCCCTTTTCAGTCGTCAGATAATATCCATGAGATACACTGTAATCAGACTTGGGGGCGATTGCCTTGTCCCTGAAATTGTCATTTCTAGAATTTGAATGGATATTAATTTTGAAGAGTAATTGAAATTTGTTTTTAATTATTTATATCAGTCCTTCTATTCTGTTTTCAAATATTCAAATAAACTTATCACTGATCTCTTTTTCTAATATCGCATTAATATAAATAATAATATGTTTCTGTTGGCATGGTATGTGTATTTCTAATGTTCTTTTGCAATATTTGTCAAAACATCTGTAAAGTTTCGGTCATAGAGAACAGAGAGAAAGTTTCTTTTATCTTCTAAATGAATTGATAATTGGATTTGCTATTGTTTAAGCGAAATTGGAATTCATGACTTGTTTAAAGTTGGTTACATATTATGGACATGTCTCAGTACATTGCTTTTTAACCATGTTCCTTTGTAAAGATTAGATTATCCAAAAATATGTGCTGTTTCAAGAATTATGCTGATAAGGTATTGATTTTACGGTTAGCCCGTCTTAAATGTCATTTCATTTGCAGGAGGTATTAGAAGGCCACATTGACCCACCCCTGCCAGCATCCAGAGTAAGACCAACAAAGGGAGAATTAGTGTGGTTTTTAGACAAAGCTGCAGCAGGGTTATTAGAAAGCAAAGCATTACAGAATTAGCAAGTGTCATTCCTTCAAAGTTGTTTTGTTGCTTACTTATGTACATGCCTTAAATCTGCCATTATTTTTTTTACTGAAATACTTCTCATGAAAAATTTAATTTAATGAATGTTGTCTTAAAGATCCAAATGCTTGAAAATAGTGATATACTGTGCCTTTACTATTGGCTTTTTTAACTGTTGAGTCAAATCTGCTGTTTTCCTTGTAGACTGTGATGGCTTGTTAAAGAATAGTGCCATTGTTAAATATAAAGATGTATCCAATTAAAGGATGCTGTAATATTATAATGTGATTGTGATTAATAAGAAAGAATAAATACAGGTTATTATGTTATGGGGAAGGGTTTTTGTCGGGATTGCGGTAGAAATTAACAAGTGTAAACAAATCTTTCGGTCTTTTGTAGTTGTAAGTCAGATTTACAAACAATTTACAGACACACAAGGTTTAAACAATATTGTTTTATTCCTGATATTAAACGTATATCCCGGTAAAAGAATGCAATCAGACAACATCAAGATGTTAATGATTGTTAACCTGAAATGTAAGCCATATAACCCACACCAGTTCGAGGTAGTTGTAATATCATCATCATCATTATTAGCAGCAGCAGCCAGAGCGATCATAGAGAAAGTCAAAGATACCAGAAACCAACCATTAATCACCAATCGGTATCCGTTTTGGTGCCAAACTGGTACAGCATTTGGAGATCTTGTTGCTAGCTCGAAACTAACAACTAAGAAAAACACGAAAAATCCGCACTTACGAATGATAGCCAATCCACATTTCAAAAATACCTTCGTGTGTACCACCAAATGTTTTTTTTCTTCTCAAGAGCCGTACTACACTCGAAGAGAGAATTACCACGGAGGTGTGAAAACGTGTTACAAAGCAGTTTCGGAGATACTGTGCTGTGCTGGAAGACCCATCACCCTTCGGATCAACACGCGTGTGTGTCTACATTACTGTGTCCTCAACAAGTACATGATTATCTTCTGATCAGATAAACACAAATTTCTCATGTTGAGAAAACATTTAGCAGACAAACACATTGTATGATATCCTTATACATGACCGATGTTTGGGCGTTATGATTTAAATAAGCATTACAGCAAATATGTTAATATTTACATTGCTTTTGATGTGAGGTGCTACTTCTGAAAACCCAGTTATTGCTAGAACAAAAACCAGATAATTATGTGAAACAGCTCTGTGTACATTCATCCATCCATACATACAATGATATGATGAAATTAATGTACAATAAAACACATGCAAACAAACTGATATGACCCAGAACACACAATTGCACATAGAAATGAGCTAATCTGCAGGCACGTTGGTGAATGAGATGCATATGTAAACTGGACTGCTTGGTTCAATATGAAGCTTGCAACAGTAGGAAAAACTGGCACCATGTATTAGTTGATGTACACCTCTATACCCACTGGCCAGTTTATTAACTGGCCTTCTTTGTCAAACTAATTAATTATTGACCAGAAGTCATTTGATCATAACCAGCCACACAAAATTAATAATCAAATCTTTCATTGTGAAATAGTTAAGAAAATGATTACTGGATTATCACACGCATGAAATGATACTATTCATACGAGTTTGTGAAGCAAAACTGTGACATTTAGTGAAACAGCTTTTTAATTAAGTATTAAATAAACGTTGAACATCACTACATAGGCAATAGAAAAAGGAAATTGTCACTGCACCCATTCACCCATAGAACATATATACCTTAAACAGGCACCCAGATGGGATACCCATCATTCCTGAAGTACTTCATAACAAGAAACCGATTAAGTTTATCTCATTAACTTGACATTGACTGGTCCATATATTGACTGGTTTGAGATCAGAAAAAAATCATCCATTAAATTGGCGCTGAATACATTTACATGCAAAAATCACGCACAGTTTCTAACAAAAATGATGCCTGAGATAAACTGATCTATACAATTCTGTGACAACTGTCTATGCCAAAGCGAGAGAGCATATCGATGCGATCAGATTAATACGAATGGTTTCCGATTTTGAAACGAAGCGAATATGAATCCACTGAAACAAATTCCGGAGTATCCCGGACGATGTTGTTGAGAGATAAATTTCTGTAGGAAATACAACAATAAAGCTGGGATAACTTTTTGGTACGAAACTGATTCTCCAATGATTGGATGAACACTCGTCCTATATGTTACCAATGTACATAAAAAACAGTGATCAGTTCCAAATCAATCAAGAAAGAACAGATGCATAAATATAAATAAATTAATAAATAAACCAGCTCAACACACGATAATTTAACGCACTGGATGGAGATAACAGTTTGGGTTTTTTTCTTCTGAAAAGCACCACCAAAAATGATGAAATCCCACACTGAACATGTTCGACCTCGGAAAAGAATGTTATACGGTTTCCGTTCATTTTTAGAATGTTAAAATAAGGATTAGTATACCACTTTTCAAGTATGTTATGCAGTAATATGGATATCAGTCACTGTAAAGTTGCACCAGTCTGATTGTTTGTCGAGAGGTTTTGACCTCCGATTGAAGCCACAGTTCTCCTTCTTGAAAGGATGCCACGGTAAACGTGGCACTTATAAACACATCACACACACACAAACCAGTCGGTCAAACGATTCGTTCACAGTGCTTCATTGTCGGCATGATAAGACAACCAATTTGCTTGACTCCGGCAGCCGGGGCAGAACGTACGTCACAAGGTGTGGTTGTGGTTCTTTCTCAGTTGGTGAACAACGCACTTGACGGCCTCCTCGACGTTGTCAAATACTGGCACCCTCTCACGGTTTGCCAGATCGATCAGATACGAGCGCGCCCTGTTGTAGTCTTTTATGGCCATTGAACTGAGCTGTAAGTTAGACCAGAAGACATTTCTCACAGGTACACCGAGACAGACAATTTAGGCTCATTACTGATGACTTATCAGTCTGTGAATTGGTATTTCTAGGCAATATCAGCATCTTTATGACTCCCCCGTACAAACGTACCTTTTCACCATCCAGTGTGATATCTGGTTTGAGATGTTGAACACATAGTACAACATTACATGCCTGACCGATGAAATGTCCAGCCTAAACAACAACAACATTAATACAGAACTATTACTATAATATTTCTATCTGATGTCAAACAGTTTGGGACAGAAATGATGATTTGGCACATTAATTACCTGCCCGACTAATATTAATTTAAAAAAATGTACTGATGAAATATACCACTCAGTAAAATTCAAATGCAAAAATTAACAACGTTTCCCTGGATAAAGAGTGAAATGCTGTGTGACCACTTTCATTAATAGACCAATTCCTTGAATGGGGAATATCTTACATAAACCTAGCATAAATGCATTAATAAAATGTCGCCGTTATTCGTAAAACATTAAACCTCCCAACATAGACACAGGCAGTTTAAATATAGGACCCATAATTTGTTTTGATAGAGACATAATATTATGAAAAGTACATTTTATTATATCCCATGTGTTAGTGTGCAAGCTCGCACAACACTACAGTTAAATCTGTATTCCAAGTGTTCAAATAGTGTTCTGAATAAAACTTTCTATGTTTTTCTGTAAAATTTCAATTAGAAATTTCTATAATAAAACATGACAAATATTTTCGCTTTAATGAGATTGTGCGGAACTATGATTCTGATGAGATACGGGGACTTTGATAAAACGTGACGTGGCTTCTCAAAAATCAACCAGGGCCAACTTGTTCGTGAGCCTGACATGGGCCTATGGGACAAGATCTGTTTATACTGGATGGGTGAAAACATGTCCCCGAGTTGTCAGTGACTGATAAAAGAAACCCAAGATTTTTTTCTTAATTTCTGTTGTGGATGACAATTCCAAACAATGAGAGATTTTGCGCTAAGAATCAGGCGTCACCAGCATCACTGTTATTGACCTACTGACCTCTATCATACTGCTGATCCCTCTCGTTTCATCACTAATGACATACAGTAACAATGAACAGGTATCTTTAACAGCAGCCTCCAGTGGTATGTATCGTGTACTCCATTCTGGTAATTGAGGATTGAAGAATGACACGCCATACTTCCTGGTGAGAGAGTGGTAAACAAAATAGTGATTCATATGAAAAAATAAGTTTCTCAACGTAACATCGTCATCATCATTATCATCTGTTTACAGTCCCTCAAACCCTCCCTCTCTTGCTTGGTTCATTGCCAAGAAGGGTGTGATAGTTATCTTAAAATTTTCTGAGCTAGTGCCTAACATGCACATACTGCTGTATACCTTTTCATACAAAAGAGCAAAATTAAACAAATAAAACACATGAGTAAGCCAATTAAAACACTTCAAACCTACCTTAATATTGGTACAGCTGACTTCTCCCTCCATGTTGTCCCCCCACAACTACCACCAAGAAAAACATCTCTCTTCCTGGTTTCTGGCTCAATGACCTTCCTTGCAGGATGTCCATGGATCCAATCTGAAAGACGACGACCAATAACAGACAGTTAACATTTTATAACACATCCTGCACGTTTGATCATATTTGATGATGGTAATGTACTTGATAATGTTCAGCTAATCAGTAAATTGTTCAGGTATATAATGTCTGTCTTATAATTTTTTAATAAAAAGTTTTCTATAACTGTTTGATTAATGTACAACAATTAGCCTTTAGCCAGCCACAATACAAAAACAATAAGTAAAACTTTGGACAAGAGGTTGGACAAGTAAATTTTTTATTTCGCAAACACCCGACAGCAACCCATGTATTTTAAGTGGCATGTAGAATACTTTTTAAAAAATCCATCATGGCAGACCTCCTTTATCAAACAAATTTTCAGTGAAATTTATTTATTTTATTTCATAGATGTGAGCAGGATGGTAAACGATTGTGTCTCGATGAAATTTACTTCTGGCATTTTTGAAATTAAAATTTAATGCAGATAAATGTCATCATAGTTAACATACCGGAGATACGAAAGGAATCCTATAAAAAACTGAAATATGTGTGCGTATGATAATGAACCTGGACAAATAACGGCTCTCGCTAACGCATACCCAACAGTTTATAGTGTGGGTGTTGGGAAATGTCATTGATGGATAGAATCCAAATTTAACATTCAAAGATACTGCCACACACAATAACATGCTGACCTGATATTTTATTTGGCATCTTTGTGATCCCTGCTATCAATCTTCTCATCATTCCTTTTCTCTGTCGGGGTTAAAGACAAGTATAAAAGATGATAAACTAGAGACAAGACAGTGAGATGAGTGTATTAGAAATGGCACGATGTACGGTTATAATATTTCAAAATAAACACAATAATACACACTGTATGTGTGTGTGATGGGGCTATATGGCTATAAATCTGTAAGAGCGAAGACACGTCTTTGTATTCATGATATGTATCAAGCATCTGACTGGGAGTAATCTCACATTATATCATTGTTCTAAGGCTTTAAATATCCTTTTTCTCTTCAGCAATTCAAACACATTTGGAAGCATACAATTTCTAGCTGTAAATAATTTAGTCAAACGAATTGGGCTAACTGACATCAGCTGAGAGAAATCTAAACTCGCAAACTTCCCCCTCTTCTGTTGGGCACACTATCAAGTGAGCTACCACAGTAGCTGGGACGATAACAGATTTATGGTGTTAATCTGTCTCCAAGAAACCAAAGCCAAACCAGCACTCACCACACCAAGTTAGACAAATAATTTGTCTAACCAGACTAGCTTTATGTCATGACAGTGTTTACAAAACACTTCTGTTGAAGATGAAAGTTTTATGATTGATGTTTATCAGAGAGAAGTGGCTTTAACTATAAATAGGATATGGTAGATATTTGTCACATATCACTTACAGTGTGTTTACTTTATCTCTGTGTGTGTGTAAAGGTGTTTGCATCAAGAATAAAGAATATATCTTTGTGATTAATCAGGGAACTTAATAATAATAATACAAAGTTTTTCATACTGAGACATGTTAAGTTGTTTAGCCATGGCACTGATTGTGATGATGATTGTTGATGTTTTACGGCCACTTTTGTGCACAAGGTAGGCTAAATGGGCCAGGTGACCTCCAAAGGTAATGAAGCGAAGTCAAAGATGAAACACCCTTCAGATATGCCCACCAACGAGATTCGACCTCAGGTGGTAGTGAAATGTGGTCCAACATGCTACCAGTTAGACCCTTGACACTGGTCACACCTGAGACATATAACTGAGGGGTGACAAATCCCACAAACACAGGTATGGACCAGATTTGAGCCCACAACTCGGAAGTTTGCAGTGCAGTGCTCTACCCACTGTGTCATCTGGAACATCCCTTATGCTGAGGTGAGTAATGTCACACCAATGCATGCACATGCACACACACATGCCTCCACACACTCACTCACAAATAAACACACACACACAACAAAATGCCTCCCTCACCTTATGGTGAAACTCAGCTACAATCACACAGAAATCCTCAAATGTGAATGTTCCATCTCTACGTTTTCCTGTGATGGCATTTAGAGGCAACTCTTCATCAGTTATGGTCTTATAGGCAAGACGGATCTGAGAAAACGTAAAACAAAAACAATCATGTTACATTTGATCCTCCAACATCCACAGCATCAAATACGAGATTATGACGACGGGACATGGCCAAGCTGCTCTGGTATGCTAATCACTTGTCATGTGATCCTCACGTCATGTGACTTCACTTGTCATGTGACGTGACTTCAGCCAAAGGAGCTCTGGATCACAGAAATTAAGCCAATTAATTCCGAGCCAATGCAGCAGCAGGATTGTTCGATAAGAATGACAGCATGACTAGATGAGAGAAGCATCTCTAATATAAACAGACTCTGATATTTGATGGTTTACTTACTTCCTGTAAATTGAGCCGACCCGAATTAGAAGTGTCCACACTTTTAAATATGTCGTTGAGTTTTCTGGAAAGTGAAAAAAATCAAAGATTGGTTGGATGCCGACACAGAGGTGATAACACGATGCTGTATGAGTGAAGTTGATTTTTGTGATGAGACTAACAGTGATGGTGGCATGGTCAAGTCTGTATGTAATTATAATGGGAACATTTGGATAGTTGTGTAAATAAGCCAAAACAAGATGGGGTTTAGCGCAATCGTACCACAATGGCAAGACGCCAGACTGAGTAAAACTATTTAATGGCATTACACTCCACGAGTACAAAAGGTTAAATAGATAATGTGTTGTAGACAGTGGTCATGCATGACTGGAAATTAAATGTAGGTCGACAGATCTGTGTGGAGCAGTTTTATCCGAGGGCTCCATGACCTAAATAGTCAGGAATAGGTCTTCTAATCATCTAATCTGTGTGTTCTGATAATAAAATTTTGAACATTTGAATTGACATTCCATTGAACAATAGTCCCCAGATGGGTGGTGCATCTCTGTAGGCTAAATAATACTGCAGCAGTTGGCCATAGACCTCAAGCATTAGTTGTTCAATCAACTTTACTACAAATCACTAAAGAAAACGAGTTATTTTGCACAAATAAAATTTTACAAAGTTGATATAGCCCATTTAATACATAAATATGTTTGGAATAGATATGGTGTGTGTGTGTGCATGTTATGGACATAATGAAACCAGGTTTGTTGGGCACAATCAACAAATCTTCACTCTTTACTGCAAAAGTTGATCCCAAACAGATCAGACTTACATAAGTTTATCAGCAACCCTAACATGGGGATATCTGACAGGTTGGGCACCATCATCCAGTGATAACTCAACAACTTTGGTGTGCTGAAGGAAAAGCAAAACAACGTAAGTATAAAGGTTGAAACGGACATAAATCAGCGTAGTGGCATTTCACAATGGGGGGGGGGGGGGGGTATATTAATACCCCAAAGCCACAATAAATATGAAATATGAAATAAACATTTTCCAAAATCTGCAAAAATATAACACTGAGGCATAAATTAAATAATACAAGTCTGTTGGGGTTATGCATCATTTTGATACAAATATTATGTTAGGTTAATATACAAAATATTCAGGTGAGAATAATAAAAGTTAAAAATCCAATTAAAAATTGTATTACCGAAACAATGGCCTACACGAGAATGGAAAACATCGTGACATGTCAATCTTTATATATAAATTGTTTTGGCAGAAAAATTTCAATTATGCCAAGATCTTACATGTATTTACATACAAGACAACCTAAAAACTATTACACATACAAGACAACCCGAAAACAATTATACATACAAGCCGTCAACAAAACAAAGACTACGCTTAATTAACACTTAATTTACCACTTGTACTGATTCATTTATTTATTGGCATCTTGTTGTATTTGTCTAAATATACGTAACATTCTGGCCACACAATTTACCACAATAATAGCTCCATTTCAATGACGTAAACTAAAACTACTTAAAACTCGCTAAGATGGAGCTATCTGGACTGGTGATAAAACAATCCTACACATTATGATACTGAAGATGAATAAAGTTTAAATTCTTCTTTCGATTTCCACATCAACTGGCAGTGTGGATAGCCACAGACTTGTATCATCTAGGTTCTGAAAACCAACTCGGGTATGCCAGTAGGATGTTTCATCTATCACTTTTCGGCATTACCTCTGGAGGTCGCTCAGCCCATTTAGCCTACCATGTGCACAATAGTAGCCACAGAACAGCAGCAACATTTACCTTTTTAATTTTTACAGTTTGGATCAATACGGCACCACATTTTATGAGCACATAATTGAGGTTGCTGTTAAAGCTTTAACAAGCATACAAAATGTATGCTGGGGGGGGAGAAAAACAGTAGGACACAAACAGACAGTTTGTAATGTCGAACATTTATGAAAAAGAAATCCCTATTAATATTAGTCACTCTTTTACCCACCTTCACACTAAGGGACAGGGAAAGACCATTAAAAAGACTACTAGTCCCTTGTGTCAAATACTATTAGTAGTTAATAAATAGTGTTGTAGCTATTTTTAGTAAAACGATAACTTTGAAACATTTATTTATCATTTTCAACATTTACAGTTGTACACTTTTATGGGGGAAGGGATTGTCAGAAAAAGTGATAATAATTATGTAAGGGTCCTAAAATAATTAACTTCATGAAGAGGAAAAAGTACACAACACCAGCTTATATATATATATATATATATATATATATAGAGAGAGAGAGAGAGAGCTGATAATTTATAGGTATATTACTCGCAGCATCAACTGTATGAAAACAAAGAAGCAGATGTAAGTGTGAACTATGTGACCAATATTGCTGTGACTGCTGAATCTAATGGACTGAGAGAAACTATTGATGGTCTATTACCACAACCAGATATCATTCACACATACCCACATATGCTTGTATACCCGTATAAAGATCATTCATACACACCTGTTGTATGGTTTTACAGGTACACTTTAGGGCCAGATCAATATTTGAGAATACAGGTATACCCATCCTCTCCACCAGATCAATCAGGTAGGCATGACTACGCTGCAAGTCCTCGACCTCACTGTAATCATAACACATCATCATCATTATCATCATCATCAAATATAAAAATTTATATTTCCAATCAGTCTAATGTTACTATTCTCATGCCTGAACACACACACACACACACACACACACAGAGAGAGAGAGAGAGAGCGAGAGAGAGAGAATGATAAAATTATCATGTAAATATTATAATATACTAACACATCAGAGAGTTTTTCTCCATTAATCATAACAGGTGACTCAAATCCTTTAATGACCAATATTAGCTGTCTGCCACATCCTGTATAGAAGAAGAAGTAATAGACACATTAGATATAATTACACAGTGAATCTTTCAAAACAAGTATGTATATTGTGTGTCGATGCATGCGTGCACGCACGTGCACACACACACTGTTTTAACATTACACGCCTCAGTAAATAGGGTATCTGTGTTCAGTTCCCCGATAGATCATCTAGATAGTGTATTCGCCATTCCAGATTCTGAGCCTTCACACACACACACACACACACACTCATTCACTCACATACACAGATTAATAAAAACAGAGTAAACACACCATACGTGACACTTAACAACTGCCTATCTGTATATATTTATAGTCACTGACTCACTCACATTAAAAACTTCTCTGATAAACATGAACCATAAAACTTTATTTTTAACAAAAGTGTTTTATAAACATTCTCATGACATAAATGACATCGCTCTCACATCTGAAACATATTGACTCTTGATGGTTTCTGTATGTACTGTGGGATGGGAGCTATGCGAAGGTCAAAGGAATAGAAGTGATCAAAATAAACATTACAACACTGTCGCACCAAGGTCATATAATGATGTTGCATCATGATGTCACAGTAGGTTATGTAATGTTATTGCATATGGCTCTTACACAAAATGTCAAGCTAATACAATAAAATGGCAAAGTGACAGAAAGTTGTCGTGTAATAACTGCTACAGCACAGACCCATGATGTCCTCTGAAATTGTTGAATTAGGACAACAAACACTCTCCCAAAATACTGTCCAATAACTCTATCCCAACACACCACAGAACATTGTCCTGTAACGTTCAATGTTGTCCACCATAATGTCACATAAAATACTGCCAAAACAGGTTCATGATATTGCCGCTTAGCATTGTCTAACAATGTCGTCCAATAATGTGACCATAAAACCATTCTTCAATATCTTATAATATATAGCACTGTCTCACAATGTCACCATACAGTGTAACCTACAACATTATCAAACACTGCAGTAAGGTGTATATATATATATATATATATATATATATATGATGCAAAGTCAACTGTCTCCATTACTTGTCAGTTGATGGTCTATAAGTTCTCTGTTTTCTAGATAGTGACACTTTGGGTTAAATGAGAGAGTTGTTTAATGAAGAGCTCACTTTACTGACATATGAGTAACACAACAAGACAGAGAACATTTTAACATAACATCAACAAATCATTGTGACCCACTGTTGTTAGACTGACCTGCTAGGTAAGCCGCCTCTACCATGGACGATGTTGATCTCGTCTGGTTGTCAATCACAAAGAATAGCACTTCGGCAACCTGATGAACGAAACCGAAATCCACAAAATCAAAGTCTGTTCACCCCTTAACATCACCATGATAATAAGGGGCAGGGATGCTACGTATCAAAGTTATGGAAAAGGCTTCTCCCTCTCCATCAATATACATACAATGTGTAAATTTAATGTGATAAACAACAAATCTTATAACATTTTGTTATTTTAAATATAGTTCTTCTCCGCTTCTTGAACAAATGAAAATGCCCATTCCTCTATAATAATAATAATAATAATAATAATGAATATTATTACTCCTAAGTTATTTTTAACAGGAGAAAACTTAATGAAGATGGACAATAGTTTTGTTACTGACCTACACTACGTGGACTTACTACGAGACAAACGTGGACCTACACTACTTCAGTACCTGGGGCTACTGCGAGATGAACGAGGACCCACACTACATGGGCTGACTGAGATGAACGTGGACCTACACTACTTCAGTACCTGGGGCTACTGTGAGATGAACGTGGACCCACACTACATGGGCTGACTGAGATGAACGTGGACCTACACTACTTGAGTACCTGGGGCTACTGTGAGATGAACGTGGACCCACACTACTTGGGCTGACTGAGATGAACGTGGACCCACACTACATGGACCAGCTGTGAGATGAACGTGGATACACACTATGTGGGCCTACTGTGAGGTGAACGTGGGGACACACACTACGTGGGCCTACTGTTGTTAATAAACCTGAGCTATGATGTGATCTGAAGTGTCCACTCCTCAGTGATCGTTCACAATAGATGGTCAATTGAATCGAATGATTTAACCTCTGCACTGGTCACATCTGGAGCGCATAGCAGAGGGGCATCTACTATGGGAAACAAATCCCATAAACATGGATGTGAACTGGCTTCGAACCCACAACCCGAGGTTTCGCGCAGCGCAATGCTCTAATCACTGCCCCACGATCCATCGGAACACACACCCTAGGTGGTCGCTTATGGCTGGTTACCTTTGGTTTATAAGCGTTATTGTGGCTGATAACTGTAAACCTATCTCTACTCACCCCTTTGGCTTGGTCCTCCATCTCCATCAATTCTGGCTTCCAGTCACTGACTTGCTGTAAAGAGAATATAACCAATAATAATAGAAACTGTCTATTATCATCATTCACTAGTCAATAACCTGGATATACGGATATACCACCTCAGCTAACATATACAAACCTGTGGAGATGAATTCATTTTTTTTTGAAATTTTATATTTACTGCCGAGTACAGTATAACATATAAGACAAAGTCAATATCTCTACCTCATACAAAAATAGCTGGGTTTGCTCTTGCTTTTTGAAGACAAGTAAAGATCTGGTCAGGGGACATATTTTAAATTGGGGCTTAGGAGGGGTCATATATTAGCCCACCGTTCTTGTTTTCATTGCCGTAGAATAGATCTGAAATGATCCAAATCACTACATACCGGATTATAGAATGAGATGTTGTGTTTCTTCAGGAATGGTATAGCGTAGTCATGTCTCCAAGTGGTCGGATTACACGAACCTCCGAGAAACACTGTCAGAAAGGAGAAAAAAAACAAACATGATAACAGGATGCTAAATCAATAAGAAATTGAGCCATGGAACAGATACCATTGGATACAAACTGTACAGAGATCAAACTTAACGAGCACTTTCGAGCTAATTAAGATCCGGCTAACATTGATCAAACACTGGACTGGACCAGTAATATTTAGGATAATACAAGTAGGCAGTAACATATTTAAGTGTCTACTTAGTCACTCATAGGTAATTATTATTTAATTATTATACAAACAAATTGTCTGTAGGATTTCAAATCAGAATATTCCTATTCAGTGTGCATGTGAAAAGAAAACATAAAATCTCATTGAATCATAAACTGTAACTGTTATTAAGGTGTTTTTTACACTTCTAATGACAAGAACATCATTTTTATCACCACCAGCACCAGTGAACTTCACCACTAAAACTACTACAGTAGGCCCTTTTATAACGCGGTCGTTGGGATCCACAACCCATCGATGGTGGACCACGAAACGAGACAGAACACTCACAGGGTGGGTGATAACAGGGAGTCCATGTATTCACCTTGTTTTGCACCATCCTTTAAGATTACGTACAACTGTTTATTTCATAAATGTTCCCAGTTAATTGTTTAATCATTTGTTGACTTAAACAAAAATATTACCTAACTGTTTGCGTGGAAAATAAAATGTTTCTGCAAAATTGCGCAAAAGGTAACAGCCATGTTGGATTGGTGATATTCATCCGCCAGAAATAGTGCATGATTTTCAGATGAAGCTAGCAAATTTATGGACCAATAAATGAACGTTCATGGGTGCATGTTTAGCTCCTGTAATAGCCTCTAGTATCTCTTTAATCGTTTTGGCATTTTGAAGTAGCGTTGTGCACGAAGAATAGCACTTGAAATGTCAGTGGCGTATTTCATGCCATTTCACATAAAAATGCCCTGCTGTGGATTCCACGAATCGGTTTCCAAGGTCTGACCATGTTATATCTGATTTTGTGTTGTAGTGGTCCGCTGTATAAAGAGGGCCTACTGTATTACTATTACCGCTAACAATACTTCCGTTTATACTATTACTGATACTACAGCACATTAAATCAAAGAATAATCATTTACAGTCGAAGCAAAACTACAGCAACTATCAGAAAATAATGAAAATAAAAGCACAAACAGCACCACCAATGACAGCATCATCAACAAATTTTAAACCGGTCAAACAAATCACTTAATGTGCAGCTACGACATCGTTAAAACGCACTCATCAACACCGTCATCTCTATTCATAAACAAGCACAACACCCAATAATTAACTAGGTAATTATACTGACATCGGGCAGGAAATGAACGAGTGTGTTGCTAAAAGTGGAAGAAATAAACATAAACAAACCTGAGTTTGATCAGGTAAAAGATTATGTAAAGTTTACATAATCGTTTACATTGTAAATGATTATGAAAATGATCCGAAACTCTTAATAATATTGTTATTTTAGTTTGTAACAGTCATTTATACCTGACTGATATCCTATCAACGAATACGAATTTAGTGTGACTTGTCCAGAATGGGATAGGTGAAAATTGGAATGGTATCTGAGTAATCTCTCCATAAAAAATTACCCCTTTCATTTACTATAGGTAATGTCTATAAAAACGGATTTACTATGAATTTTTAGCCCGGTACTAGGTTTTCAAGATAACTTGCATTGCATAAACTGGCCAAACCACAATCAACCTTCTGACTGTAGGGTCAAGAGTTGCTCGAGCACAATTGGCAAATACTAAACCCAACTTAGACTAGTTGTTAATTCATCCACTGTTCATTGTAAATTGTTTGAAGGTGTGTTAACACTTACGATGCAACAAGGAAGTTTCAAACATTTCTGTCTGGTAAGAAATAACTATAGTATATTAATAATATCCGAAATGGCAGTTAGTCGATGTGACTTAGTTACCTCAAATGAGGGAGACCCATATCTGTAATTTATATCTTCACCACGGGGACTAATTCTACATCAATTTTGAATTAACAATAGACGGCATATTCAGAAAACCTTGCCAGTTGCCTGGTTGGATGAAAAACACCTCCTACTATATTGCCACAGCCAGGATTTGAACCTCGGACCTCCTGCACAGCATGACCACAAGTAAGCAAGTCCCACGCTCTTAGCCACTAGGCCACATAGAGGCGGTCATTATACAATTTGTAACCATCACAAACACACTACTGTCAACTTCTTCAAGTATATTTTGATCAGACACATCAAAGTGTAGTTCACTGACAGATTTATAATATTTTTAATATTTATCACTTCAACCTGTTCATCATAGATGTCGGGATGTCACAACCTCCTAGAAAATGTATACCTTGACCCATCTACTCGAGTAAATCGCACTGAACCACACTGAATGGAGATATACAGAATCGGTACTGGTCACTTGGCAAAATGCAGTTTTCAGACTGTCCGCGGCAACATAAATTTATATAACATACATTGCAGATCTCGACTTGAGTTGAAACGAGTTATTTAATCTGAGCTTGGCAATTGATGATTGATGTCTTACGGCCACTTTTATGCACGTGGCAGGCTAAATGGGCCGAGTGATCTCCGAAGGTAATGAAGCGAAGTCGAATATGAAACACCCTTCAGATATGCCCACACCGAGATTTGAACCCACCTGGCAGTGATCTGTGGTCCAACAGGCTACCAATTAAACCATGGAGGTGCCCAGTCTCAGCCTGGACACAGCTGGGACATATGGCTGAGGGGGGGGAGGCGACAGTATGGATCATAACCAGAGACAATAGTTTGGTGGTAGATAAAAACAAATGGAACTGTTGCGATTTTACGACCACTTTTATGTAAACGATAGGCTAAATCGGGCCGACTAACTAACCTCCAACAGTAACGAGGCAAAAGTGAAATATGAAACACCCTTCAGACATAGCTTGGCTGGGCGTTGAATCCAGGTGCTATAGATCTGTGGTCAACCGCAATACTAGTTTAAGGCCCCTACGTCGGTGGTACATAACATTTAAAATAAAACAATATTAGAAACAGGCTTGATAATGTGTAATGACCCCCCCCCCCCCAAATGCTGAAAACAATCGTGAAGCAATTGTGGAGAGGTTTTAAAGGGGTGTGGGCCCCAGTTGTCTCCTCCTCCCCCCACCCACTACAATTTTTACTTAATTTTCTCTCAATGGATTTACACGAATCACGAAAATGAAAATATTCTGTCAGAAAAACTTAAATTGTCAGAAAAACTATGAAATCTGCGGATACTCAGATATATTCTCATGTCTGTTAGAAAAGAACTAGGAAGTTTATTACTGGTTTCTAGTAAGAGATCCCTCATTGTTGACAAACATGACTTGGATTTGTGAGGTAACTGTAAACCAGCTATAACAACTCTCACTGTCTATACAACTGAGGAGTGACTGTAACAGAAATGGGATAGCTCAGCCAAGATGATATCCCGTAATCAATGCACAAGGGATAGATGCAACTATATGCGAGTATTTGCTATATTTCAATTGGATTTTCTCCCAAATTGTGGCATTACAGTCCTGATGCTAACTCAGTTAATTATCTTGAAAAACAAAAGACATGAAATTCCAAAGTGGACTTACCATTTAAAACTTATCATCACATCTGTGTTTTTTAACCAACTGCTGATAAATATCCTTTTAACAAATACACATCATGAAATATTAGTGTTATCAACAAATCTACTAACTCTCTAGTAGTCAAAATTTCATTTTTATGGAAAACTGTAAAATTATTTTTTTCAAGCTGACATCATACCATAATTTGGTGAAAACATTTCTGTTAATATCTACGATTATTACACATTAGTGAAAAAAGTGAGTGACTGACTGAATTAATATGAGACAAACATACTGACAACAGCTGAATCAATGTGTGACATACAGAGTGACAATCACTTAATCAGAGCACGACATACAAAATGGTGACGACATGACCACGGTGTAATGCACACACCGTGAGACCAACTGAATCATTGTACGATAAGAGATGAAACGATATCTGACGGAAAAAAGTTTCAATAACTAGATCAGTATGTGACACACAGAGTGACAACAAATGGATAGGTGCACCGCTAAGTGACAAACAGAGACCAGATTAGTGTATGACAATCCGACGGATCAATCAATCACAGAGCCATCTGGTGACAGGCACAAAGTGACCAATTCATTGTGTGACAAACACAGCAGTGACAGTGGCTCATTCTGTAGCAAATAAAAGGCTAAATCAATTTCAGAGCACCGTAACAAAGCAGACACACATCACCGAGGATTCATCTCATCAGCACAACACTCGGCGCCTGTTCAGCGGCATCCAAAGTTAAGTAACGATGACATTTTGGAAACACGTAAAAAGCGTCTTTGTCTGTCACGAGCTCTTACTGTGAATAGATCAGCGTGTTTCTAAGCTTAACGGAGTGTCTTGAATAAATAAACCAAAATGAAAAACAAATATTACACAAGCAAAGGAAACTACTACACATACATTATATATATATATATCTATATATATATATATATATAAACTTTAGTAAGAACTAACCAGCTGCTTCAGGTTTGATCCAAAGACAAGCTCCACTTTCTGTGTAAGTAGAGAAATGACTTGTTATTGGGAATATTGTAACAGGAAGGTTAAAGGTCCTCAGATAACCTGGGTGAAGACATGCATAGCTTCAGCAGGGTCAAGTTGGTGTGAATATATATATATATATATATATATATATATATATATATATATATATATACACACACACATATATATATATATATATATATATATATATATATACATACATACATACATATGTTGTATATCTGTGTGTAATGCATGTACAAGCATGCAGAAACAGCCATGCATGCATACACTCACAAACACTCTCCATACCCCAATATAATTATATATATATATATATATATACAAACAAGTAGCCAGATTAATCAGCCCAATCAACATTGCGTCAGCCAACAAGTCAATATTATTATCATATCATCATAATGGAGCGAGTCAGTATGTTATGACCTTACCCGATAACCGGCGTTTCTTTTTCCTCTCTTCATTCACCAGGACAGCTTTCTCCTTCAGCTGGGACCTTGGGTTAGGCATTGCTGGGCTGTAAAAATACAGTTTTAAACATTAGGTGAAGTATATTTGGCTAGCGAGTAGTTAACACTTCTAGGGCAAAAATATGACACGATTAGCACTTATTTGGTTGCCCGCAGTTGCTGATAGCACGAGTATTGTACCACAGCATTCAGGAAAAATGGCCATGCTCACACCATCACACAAATATAGTCACCAATTAAATGGAACGCCACAGCAATTAACAGGGCCAACTATGACAACAGCTGTGGTCCTATTTCGACCACTGTGTGTTTTAACAGTGTGCATGATGATAGGGGACTGACACAGAGAATCTGGAATCGTGAATAAAGCTTCTGGATGATTCAACAGGGTAATGATTTCAGAGAACAAAGACTTGCCTTGCTGACACATGTAGTATGTGTGTGTGTGTGTGTGTGTGTGTGTGTGTGTGTGTGTGTGTGTGTGCAGTAGGGGATTGGAGACCAATATGTCCCTATATCTTCTGTTGAGTCTTCAAAAGTTACAAAAACGGAATTGGAATTGATACACCTGGAATTGATTAATCCGTTGTGGAACTGGAATTGACCAAATGGAATTGACCCCATATGTGCCCCCTCCCCCCCCACACAGAGAGAGAGAGAGAGAGGGGGAGAGAGCATAAACGTTGTACTATTGTGACCCAACGAAAAATAGAGATAAATACGAAAATAAACAAATCGGAAGATGATGATGGTGACAGACCTCTTGCGGTAGTACTCCTGAAGTTCGGTGGCCAGCAAACAGAACTCGCCAAACGTGATGTGATCCGGTGGAACTCGGCCAGAATTTTCACACGCACAGTACACTACTTCGCTAACTGAAAGTAACCGAATGATGAGAAGCGAGGTTGTAACATTTAACTATCATGTAATATGTATGAGAACAGATCATTAATAAAGGATTAATGTCCCATACAGTAATTATAGACGCTCTTGTATAATACCCGTAGGTAACATGGCCGTTGACGCTCTCTTTCCCTGATGTGTAACGCAAATGAACTCCATATTTTAATGCTGTCGGAATATGAAGAGTTCAATTTGTACTGGCTGAAAGTGCTGCTAAACACACACACACACAGACAGACACACACAAGAGAGATGAGAGACACACACACACACACACAGAGAGAGAGAGACACACACACACACACACAGAGAGAGAGAGAGAGAGAGCACACACACACAGAGAAGAGAGAGAGAGAGACACACACACACACACAAAAGAGAGAGAGAGAGAGAGAAGACACACACACACACACAGAGAGAGAGAGAGAGAGAGAGAACACACACACACACACACAAGAGAGAGAGAGAGAGACACACACACACACAGAGAGAGAGAGAGAGAGACACAACACACACACACAAGAGAGAGAGAGAGAGAACACAAGCAGAGACACACACACACACAGAGAGAGAGAGAGAGAGTAGAAGTACCTTCTCTAAACATCCTAATCGTGCCAAATCCTGACCAGATGGACTGTTGTAACGATGGCATAAAACATGATAAAATGATATCCGTGACAGATCACAGTGTGACTGTTACCATATTATATGTTTGTCTGTGACAACAGTCAGGACAATCAAGTGACACATATCTGGCTTACTCAGGCTAACAGTCATAATATAGACTGGCTGCTGTTAATATACTGGTCTCTTGGTGCACAGCACAGAAAAGCAATGATGCATCACATTATATATATGTGTGTGTGTGTGTGTCGAGGGTAGTGTACACATATACATATCTTACCATCAATAGTAAGACCACTGTATAGCCACACACACACACACACACAACATTCTCTGTGCCAGTGCCTTATTCCACACACAAGCACTAATAACCTGGACATTTCAAAATAATCTAAACTTATTGTTTGAATCATATCGGAACTGTTATAATAATTTCACTTATTATTGTGTAATAGATTGATCAAAACTATCCTCACTACCTACATCAATGTTTAAATACTGTTATTAGTAACTCTGTTGTCTAACTGGGCTTGTATTCAACTTTTTACGTAATTTTAAGACATTGAATTTACAGTTATGTTACTAGTATTGGGTGGATTTTATTCAAACAGACATCGAGCACTAATTTAAATACTTATTGAAACACCTCTGCCAGTATCTGCATTCACCTAATTTTAATTGAACACCGACACAAAAATTAAACAAACATCCAGCTACAATTCTCTGATATTTTGCTGTAGAAATATTTAAGATAGAACACTATAAGAGAATAGCTATCTAGTTTGGCAGTATTTCACCATGGATCAGTGAACATGACTTTGTGTGTATATATGTGTGTGTGTGTGTGTGTGTGTTTGTGTGTGTGTGTGTGTGTGCATACTTTGTTGGCAAATAACTGTAAATGATATAGAGATATGATTTTCTAGCAGGATTTTCTCTGGTGGTTTACAAAAATGTTAACTGCAAATCTATTTTTAAGTCTCTCTTATGTAGGATAATGTCACACTGTAATAAACTAGAGAAGGGGGGAAAAAAACTTACATCTAACTTCTTGGTTGATTTGGGTGTGAATTGTGGTATAGAAATAATGTAGAAAAAAGAGACAAGTGGGCCAAAAGTTGACGGTTAATTTAATGTTTGAACATTAATGTCAACAGACAGAGGTAAATGTCTAGTAGCAAGGTATTAACAGCAGCCAGTCTGGCCAAAAACTGTCAACCAGATCTGAATTAGTCATATTAATCAGCAAAGAAATCTCCCTCTGGATATGTCGTATATAGTGTATATGTGTGCATGCATGCACACTTTTAGTCTCACACACACAGCACAGACACACCTCAGTTTTTAAAGATTAAAAAAAACAACTAAAGATGAACAGATAACTTGATAGGGTCAACAAATTAACTCACCCATAAAGTTATCTTTATTTCAAGCAGCATACCATAAAACAAACCCGCAAAAAAGAGAGCAACCACCAAATACTATGCTTTATAACACAATTTCAAAAGAAACACAAATGTAAACGCATGACTGGAACAACGGCTAAATTAAACGAGTCTTTGTTTGGTCGGGTCAGCTGTTCATCAATATTGGAGATAAATTTGAGGGGGGGGGGGAAACTAACCAATCTGACACGAACGATGCTTACTTTGTGACTTCGTAGGAAAGAGGCCGAGTTTATTGAGGACATGACGTATGATGCTGTGTCGAAGTACCCCATTGGTCCCGGCATGTTGGCTGAACAGTGACCAGAGCTCTCTGAAATGAGACATTGAACCATGTTAAACGATGATGACACACACACACACCATTCAGAAGCATCTAATTAGTGGCATAGGTGACGATTATGTCCCAAACTACTTACTGGACCATGAAATATTCAAGTTCTCTACAGTCAGATGCATACATACATACATACATACATATATATATATATGGTGGGTGCCCTTCAACAAAAGTACTCTCTCTCTCAACACACACAGTAATTCAAAAATTGCTGCTCATACTTATATAGGTCTTTGCTAACTCAGCTTAAGGCAATCAAGGTACCACAAAACTGAAATATTCAGCAGTCATGATATAAATTACAATACCTTTTTAATCTAAATTTTAATCTAAAGATATGTGACAAGTTTGTCCAAATATAATGTCTTTAAATACCACTACAGATTTCTAGATTGTTATTGCGTGTTGAAGCTGCGTAACGTGTTTAAGTGCCTTCATGGAAACTGTTACAGACTTAAACATGAAAACAAATGAAGCACCGACAGAATAAAATATTATGATGACTTTAGTAATGCTGACATCACTATTGCAAATTGTTGCGAGTAGAATCCTCATTAAAAGCCATTTATAAACAGGGAAGTATTATTCCATAATGCTGCTAGTTAAGAAATTAATTAATGATTCGTTTCTAATCAACGGCAGTTTGTTTTGTACAATAGAGTTCAACATTGGCTAGATACAGTCAAATAGAAGATGCTTTTCAACTATCCTTATTTAAAATGTTAACCAGTTCATTCAATGAGATACAGATGTAAATTGACAATGATTAGTAATCCGTTTTTTTCCATCGAGTCAGTGACCAAAGAGTAGTTTGGGTTTGACTAAAAACTGCCAAGAATCTCACTAAACCTCTCTACATTCAGCAGTTCATCAATGAAGACATAACATCAGTTTTTACTGATATTTATCAATGTAACTATAATTTCTGAATATTAAATATTATTTATATACTGGGAACATTATATTACCAGTAGTCTATTTCAGTTCGGAATAATGGCTAAAATGACATGCTGGGTATTATATATATATATATATATATATATATATATACATATATATATGGAAGAGCTAGATGTCTTGGGGTAAGGTGATGAACTCATATTTATGAACAAGAAAAGAATGCCACTCAATAGGTATGATTCACCCCCCCCCAGAGCTGCAGTTTAGAGTGACCATAGTTTTAATTGGTTTATTTTTTCAACAACCCTTTTTTTAATTATTTATTTTACCCAACATATTTAGCTTTTATTACAGTTAGACTTCTTCATTCTAACAAATGGCTGACAGGCTACATTAGGTTAAACAGGTGATTTGTTTTTTATTATACAATAGCCACAGATTTTGCAGAGTCATCGTCTCAATCATTGTGTAACAGATTTAATCACAGGCCCATAACAAATGTGATGAATGTCAGCATAAACTCTTTACATGTTGACCAAGATGAGATCTATAAATATATATTCAAGTTTTATAACTCTGGAGAGATTTTTTATAAGTGTATCATAAAAATGTAAATATAACATTCTGTGTGTGTTTGTGTGTGGAGTGTACAATGTTTTGGCAGTGTAAAATACGGTACAGGCACAGAGAATGTTGAATTGCAAATTCAAACTCTGGGTGATTCATTAGGGGACCGAATGTATATCGACAATTTTTCATGCTGAGAAATTTAAATGTCTCACCAATCACCGGTTGAATAAACACAGGGTGTTACAAACTTGCATATTGGTAATACTGTATTGAGCTACAGACTTAAAACAATTGGGTGTGTCTAAGTTATAAACATGAGTACGGAAAGGCCAAAAAGAAGACTGTTTGTTTACTGCTATTCATTTAACTGCACACACACACACACACACACACAAATGTAGAGAATAATGCTTTAATATGCAAATATTTTCATACATAAATATTATTTCTATTATTTTCCAGGACAAAATTACCATTTTACAGGACAAAATATACAAGATTTCAATGTATAAATCAAGATGTGCGAACAAGCAGATCACATATATTCAATCGTAATGTATGATCTAGTATTAACATTTTTATGATACAGCTTTCTCCTCACCCCTTCTAGCTGTCTGATCCATCCACTTTTATTTTAACTGACATGGGATATCAAGACCGTGTACTGGTACTTTTTTTCTTCTACAATCAAAGTTTTCTTCTATGAGCATAATATTTATTGACAGACTTTATTCTTCTAAATGGAGTTTTTTACAAGCAATATTTTTTCCACGACATTTCCAGATTTTGTAAAATTCAAGGACATTTCCAGCACCTGGAAAATGAATTTGTTATTTTCCAAGATGCGTGGGAACCCCGCTATTTCATCTGTACTATAAAAATATTGATAAACATGACAGCTTTAAAGAGCCCCAGACTGTTTTGGAGTTTGGTTTGATGAAGACAGAATGAACAAACATAACACATACTAACATATTCCACAGGGAGAGTTGAACCCCCCCCCACATTCAATCAGACAGTGAGTGACAGTTTGAACACCCATATGGGTGCTATGAACACAACACACTAGGAGTGAATGCGTGAAAAACGAATACCAAAATAAAACTTATTTGTTTTCCAATGTGCACTGCCCTACAGTAGACAGACACAATGTTCTGTAGTTACAAGATTCATTCAAATGATATCAAGTTGGGCTATGTGGCACTGTCTGACGAAATCTGTTTATTTCCTGAGACACACACACACACATTTAATACCAGACAACAGAACTAATTAAGGCAAAGTGGTAATACTCGTCTGCATGGAGTTACCCATCAATCATAATTTATCTGACAAATAACTGACATCATGGAGAATGGAACAGCATAATATCATCGAGATTGGCTGGTCCGTAGTACGTTAAATGATAATTAGATTAAACCTGTTGTGATCTAATCTCCACACTGTCCAAAAAAGTCTTGTACTTATGGTACTTTGGATTGATGACACCCTTATTTCAAGTGCCAGTACACCAACCAGTGATCGATGCGAGATGTTTGATTAAAAAAAAACCCAGAACTGAACCAGGCCACAAGCTGTCTCTGTACCGGCTTCAAAACGATCATTTCAGCTCTCAACAAAAACGTCCTCATTTCTATGGTCACCAGGTATATGCCAATATTAAACAAACAAAAACGTCCTCATTTCTATGGTCACCAGGTATATGCCAATATGAAACAAACAAAAATTTCCTCATTTCTATGTTCACAATGAATATGCCTAAACAAACACAGATGTCCTCCTGTCTATCATCGCCAGGTATATATACCTATATGAAACCTGACTGGGATTACTGCAGCTGTACTGCCAACAGACAATTTATAGCACATAGAATAGTTCACTGAAATAGGCACAATGTTACTGAAAGCTGAATATAGTTCAACACCTTTCTCATCAGATACAAACCAGTGGAGGAATTTGTCCAGGAATACTTAATAGAACTATCCAATTCCGAATATCACCATATCAAACACTGAAATATCTAGCCATTTATAGTTATACCAAACTAATACTCTAGAAATATTAATCTGTTTATATAAAGAATTAGATGTTATTATATTTAGTAGTTTTAAGAAATATGAAAGAATCTGAACTAAAGCCTTTAGTACTTTAGTATTATTTATGCATCACTTTTTTGGCTTTATTAAAGTCTACACATACCGCAGCAGTCAGAACAGACTGCGGGTCTTCAAGCTAGAAAGATATTTCCCATAAGGACAGACAGAGAGGGGAGGGGACAGTGAAAGAGAGAGATTCACATACACACACACACACACACAGAGAGAGAGAGAGAGAGAGAGAGAGAGAGAGAGAAAGAGCATCAAAAATATACATTTACAGAAGAATACACTAGAAGACAACCCCCCCCCCCCAAGTAAGAATACTCAACAAACAAAGATAATATGCATATTTCCACCTCTAACGACGAACAGCACAGAGATTACTAAACAGACAATGATATCACAAACTAAACGTCAAATAAACATCACCATAATCAGTCCAAGGAGTGTTGACTGAGAGTAACCACAAAACAAAAGCCACCCCAACATACAGCAATAACAACATTAAAAAAAAACAGACCACGAAGACTCGTCGCGGGCCCCGGATGATTCAAAACTATAATACTAATCATCACGGCTTCTTTTAAACAAGAAGCAAAGTAATCGCTGGTTCATCAGAGAAGTACAACGGACGTCGAACGCTAATGACCGAGATGTGTCCGATAACGGGATAGCCTGGCCACCCAGAATCACCCTCACCCATAGATATATCAGCACACACCACCCCCAGCATACCAACCGACCTTGAATTGACAAATGAGCCGACATCGCATTTATTTTATGCACACCTTTTTTTTTGGGGTATTAAACAAACAAAAACCGAACGATGACGCTGATTGCTATCTAAATCGAATCGCATATATTACAGTGTTTGATGTGAACAAACATTTGACTGGTCGTTGTTCTTTCAGTATACCGTCGTCTAGGCCCCTAACAAGTCTTAAAAGTGAGAACAGTGCGGCTGAATAAACAAGCTCGTGTCACTGTCTGCACGCACACACACACACGCGCACCTTGCCACAACAGGTACGGGTAGATAGTCAGCTAGCTTTCTTTCCATCTTTCTATATACAGAGCGAGAGAGAGAGATGTATGATGTCATCCCGTTATCAACAAATATAATCACCATTGTCTAAACACGCCCAGTGTCAAATCACAGTTGACTGGATCGCATTACTGATATGGCCACAACAACAACAACAACTATGACGTGTTACTGAAACAACAAGACTGGCAGTAGTTATTTCTAATCCACGTATAGATCCTTTTTAGGCCTAAACGTGTTCCGCCGATCGATATCGACACATTGGTCAGACCACAATTAATTTCTCACAATTCCCGCCGATAATTCATTCCAAATCCAGAAATGGTCAAATTCGTGAAAACCACAATTAAATGGCCAACAGATAGAAGACTCAGTGACGCGTAAGAGATTTGTTACAGGATCTCACGACTGACACGAAAAGGTGAGCTGTCAATGATAGGCTTCGACTTAAAACAGTTACTGAATACGAAATGGTGATGTATTGTTGACATAGACGAATTGTGGTTAAAGGTCATGTCCTCCTTCGACAAGATACGTCTGTCCTAAACTTATTTATGTTGATCTACTGGCTAACTGATTGATTAAACTATTTAACCAACTAAAGACTTTATATATATATATATATATATATATATATATATAGAGAGAGAGAGAGAGAGAGAGAGAAAGAAAGAGACTACGGTAACTTGTCAGCGTTGCTGTCACAATTCTATGTTTTGGCATGAAAGGTCACTGCTTGCCATTCATTCCCCCTGATTAATTGTCCAGAGGGTGTTTTACGATTCAATTTGTTGTAATTCTCAGTGCCAGTGCTTAGTCCAAATTGTTAACACACGGAGTGAGAGAGAACATTGGATTGTTTTTCCTAACCACGTATTCCGACGATACAGTAGTAGTAACTCACCCACTTCGACAGTTTACAGCACCCCCTCTTCCCATCAACCCCACACACAATACCCGACTACTATACCCCGAAATCAATCGACATCGATGACGCCCGTATATCTGGCCTACCTCAGGATGGTCAAACACTCATCATAAAGGAACTCTCGGCCTATCTGCTTCAACATCATCAGCTGACCGAACGATATCTGCTCACTGACTGTCACCAACATCACACCAAGCGTCGTGAATTAAACATAGATTACTCCGACCTCGGAGTCTGTCTTTTAACAACCCTACTCACTGATGACGATGGACCGTGGATGATGACGAAGAGAGAGATAGAGAGAGACAGCATCACGCGACGTGACGGACCATCCTGGCATAAACTCAAACTTTAACCCAGAATTAGGCAAAACAGGAAGTAACGGAAACATGATGGACGTCCCGATATAGAGCTGGTCTCTCCTGAGAATCACCGCCCCCC
The DNA here is from genome assembly GCA_025642065.1 of Paralvinella palmiformis. Taxonomy (NCBI): domain Eukaryota; kingdom Metazoa; phylum Annelida; class Polychaeta; order Terebellida; family Alvinellidae; genus Paralvinella; species Paralvinella palmiformis. The sequence continues at coordinate 773,317 of JAODUP010000021.1, forward strand.
CCCCCCGCCGAACCTCCACGGCATGTAGGGTTATCTGAATGTCGAATTGTTAGAGATGTCGTAAACAGATGACACGGGGTGTCATGTCATTGATGTGTGTAGCGTGTATAGAGGAGGGGTGAATCATTATCTGATAAACACAAAAGGCTGCTACCAATGACTAGTATATATATATATATATATATATGTATGTGTGTGTGTGTGTATGCGGGCGCGCGCGCGCACACACACACACACACACACACACAGTATATATATTTTTACCTAAATGGCTTGTATGCCCAGTCAAATAAACTTCATATGGCTATCCTAAATATTCACACACACACACAAAGAGAGGATGAACCAGGTACTATGAGTGTAACAGTAACACGTCCCGTGTTCAATTTGTAAGTAATGAATCAGCTTAACTTCACCAATACAGCAAACAGCTTACTCAAAATAAAAAACCTATCACGGAATGAGATCAGTATTTTGAGAAGGATCTATGAACTCGCTCTCTCTCTCTCTTAGTATGTCTGTCTCTCTGTGTGTGAGACAGAGTTATAATCACTAACAAAGCGTCCTTTTATGGATGATCCAATCCAAATCAATTTCGGGCAACTCATTCCAAGGATAACTTCCTGACAAATCTCTGTTTTTAACACATAAACTTCCTCCCAGTTTAACATCATCATACCCACCACCAGCCCAGATTGGCGACGTCATATATCCAACCACAGTAACGCTCAACGTAAGAAATATCGAGAGGTCGATGAACTTCCAGTTTACCGACCTGTCTAAAAACTTCGGCCATTGTTTAATATCAGTGAAGACACCCGTTATTATTATTCCACGTCAACAACATCCTTTTTATCGGCGGCTAAATGACGCCGTATTAACAGTACTCCAACAAATGCCATACACCAAACGTTATCTCATTCTCAGACAAGAAACCACTAACTAGCACCGTAAGTGTTATAGAACATACCTGGTGATAGTAGCCACTCTGACATTGGTCATCATCGTTGACTAAATCTTACAAGACGTGCTATCAAATTGATCGAAAACAGATATGACGAACGTCTGTTACAGTCTCTATGTTTGCGTCTATTATAAATTCTTTTTTAAAAAAACAGCTCGTGACTCGCACTGTCCGACGTAGTTCACTCATCCACTTCGTTCGGCAAGATTTATGACGGCACTACATCACCAGCTTTTTATCAGCAAACAAACAAAACCGCAAAATATTCATGTCTTATTTCGGATTTATTGTACTGGGCACGTGTTAGAAGGGTAAGTGTTAGAAGGGTAAATGCTATGATTTATTTAGCTTCTGCGTTGGTCAGACGAGGGCGAAACTCCATACAAGAACATCCCGCAACACACGAGGAGTATAAGAGAGGTTCGAACCCGGACGCGTGTGTGTGTCTGTCTGAAAAGGCTTCAACATGAAAACTGCCAAAAGTGAATACAAGCCATGGAGATCTCCTCAGAGCACTGAATACAGCGAAGGGACTTCCGATGCTCAGTATTGTTATATCTAATCAGACCCCAAGCAGGTGTCTAACAATAATACAAAATGTAGATTCCCCAAAGCCTATCACTAGTATCAGTAAAAGGATCTAGCTCAGAGCACTACAGGATCAATTGTTGAAATTTGAGGTACAGATCCTGACTGCAGTCTATTGGCCATAGTCACTTGGTGCTGACGTTTTTATTGGTGTAGTGTAAATATTGGTAGTGGTGTAAGGAGAATTAATGTCTAACAGGCTACATTTATAACTATTCCCTAACAATTGCTGTTCGGTTCTTAAATTAAAAGCATCGATTTAAAAATCTACAACTCTCTCTTGCCAATGTCAACACAGATCTGTTTGTGTTATGGATATACAACTAATATCAATAAAAGCAATTATTCCCTTGTTAGACTGAGTTATTCGTGTTTCGTCGTATTACGTACGGTTAAGAAGACAAAAGAAGGATCACGCTTGGATTTATTTATACTGACCAGTCCCCACCAAATGACACCGAGTGAGCATCATATCAACATCAACTTCTCCAGTAGTTTATCATAAATGAGTAGATCTTTTATCCAGACAGATATCGTCTAACGGATGACACTTTTCAAATTCTTACATTCCTCAGGTGCAACAGACAGGATTTATAATCCGATATCACATTATCCAATGAAAATAATATCATACGATACTGATAATATATGATGCTATCATATGCAATAATTATGTGATGTCTTACCAAAATTAATACATTATTAGAAGATTTGTTCATCTGAAATAGACAATGAAAAAGGAAATTGTATATGAAATACGTAAAAAAATAGTTGTACTTAAAATTGATACCCTTTAATGTACCTGTCTAAATTAAAGTGGCTGATTAGTCAGTAACTAGAAAACTGAATATTTTTTCTCGACTTCGGCAGAAATTTGTTTCAACCTGTCCACATTACTTATTTTATAATTAGAAGTAGTTTATAATATACATCAGGCGAACACAGAGAGTGATGAAATACCCTGGCCCAATTTGCTAATTACAACATTCGGGGTAAATTAAGTACTGACCTTGGAGATTTATTGAACAAGTTGGATTATGGTGCCTGAAACCTACCAATAAAGCTCATCCCTAACTCATAAATTTGTGTGAAAACATAAAAGATACATTACAAATAAAAGAATGTTTTTTAAATGGAAAATCTCTGATCCAAAACATAATATGCCCTTTATAGAATACAAAACTGTATATGAAGTGGAATCTGCTATTTTCAAAATAGAAAGCAGTACAATACACAAAATGGAATTTTCCTATTTTAAACTAGAAAGTTTTTTTCCTTCTCAACATTCTACTTAACTCAGGTTCAATCTAGGTCATGTCCTTGCCCATTGTTATAATATTTAAACAAATGAATCAGCATTAATTCACACCAGGACGTGTCAATAGAGCACGCCCAAATCCAACTGAGACCACTTTAAAAACAATCAATAATAAATTATCACAGAATTTTGCGGTAAATAGCAAGATAAACCAACTTTCCACTTAACAGCTGTCACATAGATAGTGATTATTTAAAGGCACTAAAAAGGTGGAGCGTTTAAATGTTCATTGCAGAACCGTTGACAACATTTTAGGCAAATCCAACAAGTCTTAAATATCCACCATACTGGATGCACCCTTGTGTCAGTAGAAAGGAACATGGACTGAAATCAAATTAAACAAAATACTCCTAGACATGATGTCCTGCAGGCCATGCACAACGTTGTAAGTGATTGGCTACTTTGTAACATGGCACAGTGGTTCTGACACAATTACAGCCATACAGACGCCTCCGTGGACTAATTAGTAGCGTGGTGGACCACAGATCACTACCACCTGAGTTCCAATCTCGGCGTGGACATAGCTGAAGAGTGATTCATCTTCAACTTCACTGTATTACCCGTGGAGGTTGCTCAGCACATTTAGCCTACTAGGCACACAAAATTGGCGGTAAACATCAATATACGATTTAGCGTACAGAGATTTCCCATTAAACCTCATGTCACCTTGCAGTTCACAGAGTATTTGAAGGGAATGAACAGTACACCACATATCAAAATGCTGTGATAATGTGGCCATTTATGCTTTCATTTTCTTGAGATTGTCTTAGGAATGAAATATACATAAAGCAGACCTCCCCAATATGAAAAATGTTGGGAAACTGAAAATGACGTCAGATGAGAGTGATTTATTTTATTTAAGACTGAGCATAGGAGGTTACTATGTTAGTAGACTGTGTACCCATGGTCATATCTCCACTCAGCGCTAGCGAAAGGTTAGTCCAATGTGATGGTTTTATTGTTCTTATGAGAGGTAAAATAACTTGTCCTGGAAGATGATTATTGATGTTTTGTACACATTGTTGGCTAACTGGACCAAGTGACCTACAAAGGTAATGAAACGAAGCCAAAGATGAAACACCCTTTACTGGCTTTAGATATGCCCACGCCGAGATTTGAACTCGGTGGTAGTGATATGTGGTTGAATGCGCTACCAACTAGACCAAACAGTCAATTAAGCAAAATATTATTAGCTGTTAAAGTTACTATTTACTGAGTTTTGCACTGTAATTAAATCAATGTCTTTGTTATGAGAGTTTAAAATAAACTGTGATAAAACTATTTATTGGAATGCCTAAAGCTATCTGTTTGATCCAGTTTCTTACCTATGAACAGGAGCCTGTATTATATTATCTGTCAATATTGTAAAGTGTTTGATATGTGGAGCAATTATCACACAAAAGATACATGATCAAGCTGCTCAAATTAATTTTAATGTAACCTTAAATTTAGTATAAATACTGCATTAAATAACAGATTTAAGAAATTCATTTCACACTTTCAGTATGTCATCTAGTATAAACAGCAAGCCTGCTGAATGCCATCATGTAGAAATGAAAAACATCAACATTTCACACGATTCGTTGATCTGCTTGGCTTCAACACGAGACCTTTAATGTAAGCTAAAATATTTAAAAACAGTTCAGTTACAGCAACATAGTAAAACTACTTTAAATGCTACATTTGAACTTTACTCTGTGGATATTAAATTACTTCATAGATTGATTATTCAAAGGACTGAATATATTTGAATTCCTTGGTGGTGTTTCAATGGTGCAACAGTTTGAGCACTTTGCTACAAACCTTCAGACTCTGAGTTTGAATTAAGGCACTATTTTCCCTATGGAGCTCCCTCACTCTCAGCCTATCTTATGTCCTAACTGTGAGATCAGTACTGAGACTAAATAACAGGTCAGCGTAAAGCCAGCAGCTTACATTAAAGAGATTGTGAGTGGTTTGTTGATCCATGGAACTGCTCACACCTGGGATATGTGGCTAAGAGGTGACTCCCTATGGCAACATCACACAAACACTATAGTAACTAGACACCATGTGAAATACAATGCATGGTTTTATTATTTTGTGTTGAATGCTTATCAATAGTTATTACCGAACATATCACATTATCAATAACTGGACAATTCATGGAAAACAGCACTTCAACTGGAAGTTTAAGCAAATGGAATTATGAGTTCTTAATTTATGGCCATATTTTTGCACATGACATGGCCATGGAAAATTAAAGGAATTACGTATAATGATAAAAAGTCATAGAACTGTAATATAAATCTTACTGTAATACAGAAATTTAGTTGTAAACCCGATTGTCGTTGTTTAAAATTAAATGTTGTAGTCTGTTTTAACGTTTAGATCTATACCGAAAGAAAACCAAACAATAAAAAAACATCTATGCGTAAATATTTACTTCTATAAGTAATTTACTTACCCAAAAAAAGTAAATCTGCGCAATATAAATAAATTTGACCGAAGGAACACATCAATACCTAAAGTAAAGGCTAAACAAAACCAATGATTCATGTTTCATAATCAAGCTGGGCGATGATAAGAGCAAAAAGAGGAAGTGACGTTTCATAGATAGTGAAAATATTTCGACGAAGAATATCCAAACAATTAGTTACCTGATTGTGTCGCCCACTAAATATGGGTGACTCCTGGACTCCATTAGCCCCACAGAATAATATTAATGGGCGTTAAAGAAACATTCTATATCGCACCATTATTATTAACTTCGATCAACCTTCGTCCAACATACGGGGATCAGCTGTGCTGGCATACGCTAAATAACGAAATGGGACCTCTATGGTGCTATTTCTTGAGCCTGGAAGGGTTACCCAAATATTGACCCGCAGTAATAATTAAATTTATTTGATATATTGCATTTCTTTAGTGTAGTTTTTGTATTGGCATAAAACGCCTGCTTTTATATATAGACTGTATATATAAGTAATTGTGAACTTATATTTACAGTCGACTGATGTAAAAATATAAAGTTCAGTTAACATCGGCAAAACCAGAAATTGCTACTTCGTACTCGTTTGATCAAACAAAATTTTCTAAATAATTAAATACAAATTAATTTGATAATATACAAAATTAGAGATGCAATTAATATCAGCCAGCAATTAGGTATAATATAAGAAGTTCGGTAATAATGCATAGATCTATATTACAAATTTAATAAAATTCATTGCTAATTAAGGCTTCATTTTTGGTATTATAATTATCCAGCTTAAGGAAAAGTGTTCATAACAGCGATCAGTAATCGAATATGCATGAAAACTGTTTAAGTTTGGTGTCCCTCGAAAGCTTTCACAGGGTTGGACAAACATATTTAAAAATGTAAATTAAGATTGATCTAATTTTATGTTATTTAAGCATCATCAGTTCATTGTGGAAAAATCTTAATAATTGAGATTTTCGTATATATAATAACTTCCCAGATACACAATCATCCTAAGCATATGATACAATAGTCTACGTCAACACCATTATTAAAACCTTCAGGCAGCGTACCACCGCGCAGAAATATCATGCTGTGGAAACATGCATACATGGCTAACTTACGGTCATGCAGATACCGCTAATCTCTCAGCCTCAATGTTGAGTAGTTACTCTGAGAGCACTCGGGTAAAAACTCTGTGGAATGTGTTCAAACAAGTTATAGGGAACATCATGGAGTCAATCCCTAGTGAAATGTCTTCCGCCCGCTTCAGCCCTCCCTAGCACGACGTAAGAAACGGGATTATAACAAGGGCAAGTCTACCAAAGACTCAGATCACTTGAGCCGCTTCAAACGTCTAACTAAGATCCAACGCACATCATGCAGAGATGCATACAACAGCTACGTGAGAGACATAATTACTCCTGACCTGAACAAACGCTAGAAAGTTTCTGGAGCTTTGTCGAAGTGTGACAACAATGGCATAGCAGAAGATGGCCTGGTATGCAGTAATCCAGCCAGCAAGGCAAATATACTGAACAAACAGTTTTCTTCCATCTTCACCAAGGAGAGTACAGAGCAGATGCCCGACTTAGGACCAAGGCCCCACTCTCCCATGGCAGATATAACAATGTAACTGGGTGGAGGAGTGGCCAACACCAACCCTCACAAGGCAGCTGGACCGGACAATATCTCGGCATGATTGATGAATGAAACAACAGCAGAATTAACACCGACCTTGTCCTTAATATTTCAAGCCTCGCTTCATCAAAGCTGCTGGATCGAGCAGTTCCTGATAGGAGGACATTAGAAAGTTGTCCTGAACAATGAATGCTCTAACACAAGAGAGGTCACGTCGGCAGTACCTCAAGGACCACTGCTGTTCTTAATGTTCATTACTGACCTCCCTCAAGGCGTCACTTCAAGCGCTAGGCTGTTTGCGGATGATTGTATCAAAAGAGAACCCCGCTGATTCAGCCGTTCTGCAAGACGACCTGAACACCCAACAATGCTGGGAGAAACAATGGCTAATGGAATTTTAGCCAGAAAAGTATCAGCTTTTGCGAGTCACCAACAAACGCAATGTCATTTAGAAGGACTACGCTATCCATGGCCATAACCTGAAAACTACAGACACCGCTTGGAGATGCACAATAAACTTAGCTGGCAGAAGCACATCGACATCACAGCCCGTAAAGCAGATGCCACGCGTGCATTCCTCCAAAGAAACATGCTAGGTTGCCCAAGAAACTAAGGCCCAGTGCTACTCCACACCCGCCAGACCTATCATAGAATATGCCTTAGCTATTTGGGACCCTTACACCCAGAAAGACATTGACTGTCTTGAGAAGACACAACGCCACTCCACTAGATTGGTTTATCAAGACTTCCGGAGAACTAGCAGAGCGCCGTCCCAAGGTGACGATGATGTGCCGAGCAGTCCATGGCTTGGTGTGCATTCCAGTGTGGTCCTATCTGACCCCTGTGATATCAGCCACCAGAGGGAACACTGTAAAGGTCTTCATCCCATACTGCAGAACAACAACCACGCAGTACTCCTTCTTCCCGATTACAGTCCGACTCTGGAACAGCATACCTTCCCCCCCCCCCAGATGTTGTGCCAGCTGTGTCACTGGAGTCATTTAAGACCGGGCTACATAGGTGTCTCCTAAGATGAGTCAGCTAACAACACCTTATATAGCCACGCTCCCTGCACGACTCAAATTTGTAGTCACAGTACCATTAATCTCACTACTGCACCAGTAAGCAATACCCAAGTTTGGATTTTATACTTTATCAGAAAGGAGACAGAAAACGGTTTTGACGCATCCACAGAATGCTGAGTATCATTGCAATCTTATTTATAGCTAGCCAGTTGATTGCTCAATATGATTTCACCCCCTCCCATATCTGCTGTTATTCATGGACAACGGTGTGACTTCAGATGTCATATAATGGTTTATATTACCCATCAGAATAGTAACTTATACAATTATAGAATAGATCTAAATATTCGTTACATTTACCAAAATATTAATTTCCAAGAATTTAATTATCAATCCCTTGTCCTGACCAAGTTATAAAGTATCATAATTTTAATTTAGCAATTTATTTCTTAATCCTATGCCTTAACTTCAATTTTTTATTCATCAGAACATAATCACCATGGATACAGTCAAACACATATATTGAACATTCAATGACACATACAGCACAATTAAGGATTTACTTCACTTCATTACCTTTCCACAAAGGTGTGGGTGACTGGAATGATATTTAAAAAAAGGAGTATATTTAATCTGACAGAAAGTAATTTTATCACAAAAAAAGGTAACTTGTGTGAAAATTAAACGTAATACCTGCAGCGAGTTTGCGGCCATACGTACGCTAGCTCGCACTAATATGCTGACATCTGGCGAGTGACATGTTGATTATCATAACGTATCATATCATACAAAACCAGCGCTTATTTGACCCAAAAACCGTAACACAAGCCTTAGTGGCGCCTCTCGCTGTCATTGAACAGGTATCCAGTCACTTCGGTCCAAACCAACTCGGCCCATTATTAACTCGGCCCATAACTTAACCAACTAGGCACATAGCGTAACCAGAGAGCTTAAATAAATAGTCTTTGATATAACTAAATCAGAACGTTATGAAAACAGTCTTAATAACGATTTATAACGTTTCGAAATAACTAGATGCATTTGAACAATACAATAAAAAATAACACATAAATTTCCAGGACACAAGTGTCAGAATACTTCTGTTATTTGTTATTACAAGGTGGTAAATGTTCTTTTTGCAGGCAGTGGAAACGTTTTAATAACGTTATTACAGCGTTACTATATCCATGCCCAAAATAGAACTAGATCAGAACGTTATGAACAATTGTTTTGATAAGGTTTTTAAAGTTTTAAAGCTTCGAAATAACCAGACACTGAAAAGTTTTAATAAGGTTATTCCTAAGTATAGATTTATATATCCGTACAAGGAGCATTGATGCGATAACATGCTCGAAGTAGATGTTTCGTGGTTTTCTTTCCATTATTGAATCTTCCCCACAAAATGAATATTCTGGCTTGTAACTTTCTGTAGGTGGAAGGTTGATAGCGTTGCAGCTAATTCTCACTGTCATACTCTGCTTGTATTCCCTGTGAAGCATTTCCACCAATAAATAAAACTGTAATTGTCCTCGTCTTGCATGTCCATCCAGTCGGCTATGCCAGCCCTCAACATCATTGTTATGGATACATCGACTGCTTGAAATTACCCCCACTGGCTCGGGGACCAGGCGCTAGTCTCGAACCAGGTGTTTTGCATATGTGTAACAAACGACGTCAGGGATGGTGTGTTCACTTGCTTTTTCAGGGTCTGAAATTGTTCCAAGATGCGCTCGTGGGGAAGAAATGGCAAAGCCATGCATTTCCTAATTAATTTCCGAGTTCTTTGGTCTTGGGTGTATGCCGTTTGTAGACCAAGATTCTGCACTTTTCTCCAGAGGGCTTGATTCCAGTTAAACAGAGAACCTTTGATATCTGCGTCTGGAAATATTTCTTGTACAGGACGCCAGATTGCACTCTTAAAATAAATGACGATTCCACGGATCAGCGGTTCTCCAGGCAGTAGTGATTTCAAGGCCTCTAGAACTTTCTTGTAGTCTCTGTGCCTCTTGCCTGACATCAAATCAAAGAGGCGGCTGAAAAGAAAAAGTCAAATTTAGAAAGATGTATATAGTCTGGTTGCGGAAATGGGATTTTAACCATGAGCGTGTTTTACAGTACGTACACAAATTTATTGCAGTTTCTGGTAACTTGAACTATGTTAAGATAAAATCAAAGTGATGCCACTTTGTCACGCTTGTGCAATTTATTTATGAACAAAATTCAAAATGGCCGCCATCGAACCCGCTTTTGGGCCACAAGTAAAGATATGTACCTGATTTAAGTGGCAAACCTGGCCCTTGCTGCTTAACTGCCAAGACAACTTCATCCACTATCTCAGCTGCTGGTCTGAAAATGTTCTCTGTTGCCTTGGTTTTGATAGCTGCAATAACCTTGGCATTGGGAGCAGCACTGTGGTCAGCTGAATGGCAGTGGGATTGATACCCAAACAGTGAACAGATCACCACATTGCTTAACGGTAGCACCACAACTAATCACTTTATTTCTTACAGTGCAGCGCCATGACGTGGCGTTTCCAGTCTTCCTCTTCACTGTGTACGAATACCCAAAACTGTCAGTTTGTTTCTGCCTCTGGGTTGAGTCGTTGGCTACTTGGTACGCTAAAGTAAACTAATGATTTTGACCGATATCCATGGGAATAGGTTCAGCCACGGATGTATCATCTATTCTGGTTGAAATAGTATAAGATATTTCTGGTACATCAATAGATAGCCATGTACTCTTAAAGTATGGCAGCCTATCGTGGGGAGAACCCGGAGACATGTACGTAGCTAGACGTGATGTTAGTGGCGTAGCGAGTGATGATGCTGGTGGCGCAGCTGATGGTGATGTTGGTGGTGCAGCTGGTGGTGATGTTGATGGCGCAGCTAGTGGTGGTTTGGTGGCGCAGCTAGTGGTGAGTTTAGTGATGCAGCTGATGGTGGTGGGGTCTGAAGTGGAACTTATGGTGAGATTTCTTGTGGCATGTCCAATGTCGTATCGTCCAGTGATTTTACTAGCCAACCATACCAAGTGATTAGGCTTGAAGTCGGTCCCACGTGCTGGTGTAGATAATTGTGACCACATCAAACATTAATCAACATGATAATTAGATTTTCCTGCTGTGGTGCATGTGAGAGAAGTAATCAAGTATGTATTCACATCTGTCGGAGGAGAGTATTAACAAATCACGGGTCCTAGTGCAGCACTCGCTGCGAATATTTGAATGAATTCCGTATATGTTCCTTGGTCGGCATGCATATAACAGCACATCGTGATTTGGAGGAATAAACACTGTCATCAGCAACAAATCTCCTGCACTTTCTCTTATTGGCACCATATTTAGCCTTCTATTTTCGGCGATTGTGTATTGTAGAAACTACTAAATTGTTAATCTAGTCTAGTTGGTGTTCCACCGAGGGCAGCACATTCCTGCATAGGCCACATATGGGAGAGCCCAATGCATCCACCGAGCTCCTGTGTACTGACAAATATCACTTTATTTTAAATGACGTTATGTGAAAGGAAGAGGCAAGTATTTGCATTCAGGCCCAGTGTGTTGACTTATCAATTAAACTTATACCAACACACTAAACACAGCCAATCCAACTCTGGTTGTGGACCGAGGTCGGGTGTCAGTGGCACAAGTGGCTGTTCTAAATGCACGTCTGCACTTGCTGCAGCTAATTTCTCACAATTAATACTGTTTGTGATCCTAGTTCACGAGTGGTTGACAGTTGTAAGGCTTGATATCCTGAAAATGTCAAAACTTTCGTCGGAATCTGACATTTTGTCTGTCAACCGGTCAAGACGCTCGTAAACAAAGCTGTGGTTGTACGCGATGTTTGGCAAGGATGACGTCACACGATAATCGCTATCGAGTGTAGTACGTTTTAATGGAAGTATGATAGTTGGACTTTATGGTGGTAGTGCATCTGATAGGGAAAAAATAATTGTTTGTTACGTTATATTTACTTCGAAATGTGAAACTTCTTTTCCCGCCGTCATCTTTCACTGGAGAATCGAACAGTAAACGCAATATATCTGCTACTAGACTATGTAAAAGCTAGAAAAACAATATTAGTGACGAACTATATGCATGAGGCTTATCTATGGGTAATAGTCCATGAATAATGATGATACATAGGAAGATACATATTTAATATATATATATATATATATATATATATATATATATATATACATATATATATATATATACACACACACACTAATCCCTCGAATAACGAGCTTAATTCGTTCCGAGAAATCACTCGTTATTCGATTTCCTCGTTATTCGATCTTAATTTTCTCAGAAGAAATAATGAAAAACCATTTAATCCGTTCCAGGCCTCCTAAAATAATCAATTTAAAAATATATTCCCGTTGAATTACTGAAGCTTCTATGTGTTGGAAATGTTAAATGATAAGTTAGTAAGTAAGTAATTTTAGGCAGTAATTTTATTCGATGATATATACAGTAGCATTATTACATTGTTTATCACATAATATTATTTACAATCATATACCATCATGACAACAGACAAGCACAAAGCTGTAACCTCCAAAATAAAGACCAAACATGTAGAACATAATTGATTATACGAGGAGGCGCAGTGGCCTAAAAGTTACATATTTAACCATCCATGTCCACTGTCCAAGCTTCTTAAATAAGGGTTCGGTATGAGCATTATACTTTGATTTCGAGACGGTCCTGATTGCCTTTTTCTGTAAATTTTCTAATCTCCGTAAGTACGTTGAGTGACTACAACACCACAATAGCGTGCCATATGTTAAATAGGGATATATCAAGCTGTGGTATACTGTTCTCATATTGTGTGTACTTAAGATATGCCTAATTTTATTGAGGGCATATAGTTCACCAGATATTTTTGATCTACAACTATCTATATGCTCATGCCAGTTTAGGCTTATATCTATTAGTAGTCCCAGAAATTTGATACATTTAACTCGATTAATAATTGTATTATCTAATTTTAATACATATGTGTCCGACTTAGCACTCTTATTTTTTTAGAAAAGTACATGATGTGTTTTGCTTATATTTAAAGATAATTTATTCACCATAAACCACTCAGCTAATGATGCAATGTGTTGCTTAACGAGTTTATATAATTCCGTAATATTTTTACCAGATACATAAATTGTTGTATCATGTGTAAATAGTATACATGCGGTGCACCGGAGGGATCCTGGTAAATCATTTGAGTATAAAATGAAGAGGAGTGGTCCCAATACGGATCCTGGGATACACCACAAGTTATGGGAAATAATTTTGTATCAATACATTTATAATGGACATATTGTTTTCTCTCTGTTAGATAGCTCACGAACCACTCCAAGGCAACACCGCGTATGCCGTAATGGCATAATGTTTTACATGAAACAATTGTGATTTATTGTATCAAAGCCATTAGAGAGGTCCAGGAACACAGAAAGAGTATAATTACTCGATTCCAATGCAAGTAGAATATCGTAAGTAAATTTTGAAACTGTTTTTATTGTGGAGTGACCTTTACGGAAGCCATATTAGTTCTTGTTCATTAACGAGTTAATTGTCATGTAATTGTACAAACGATTATGGACTATTTTTTCATATATTTTGGATATGTTAGGTAAAAGCGAAATTGGTCTATAATTTGTAAAACTTTGTTTATCTTTTGATTTATATATTGGTATTACTTTTGCAATTTTAAGTTTTGACGAGAAAACACCGGTTTCCATCGATTTATTTACAGCTATGCTAAGTTGTAACGAAATGACGAATTTTAGCTCCGTTAGTAATGGCGTATTCACATTGTCATGTCCACAACTCGTTTTGAGTTTTAGAGAATTTATGGTGTTTCTTATTTCTGTACTGTCAGTATGACGAAAATATAGAGATGTTGCTTTCTTACATGTCGACATGTAGGTTTGATAATTTGTGCTGGACGGTGATATATTAGAAGCATATTTAGGTCCAATCTCAGAGAAAAATTCGTTAAATATTTGTCTGCAATGTAAGTGGGGTCGTTTTCAATTGTGTTATCTATTTTGAATGAATTTGATATTAATCTTTTGTAATTTTTTCTATTGAGTATCTCATTTAATGTGCTCCATGTTTTTTTAATGTTTGATTTGTATTGTTGAAACAAGTTACCATAATATACCATAATATATCTCCCTTTGCTTACGTTTGATTCTGGTAAAGTTATTTCTGTAAGTTATATATTTAACATGTTCCCGTGATACGTTTTCTTTACCCAATTGCTTTTTATAAAGTTTATCTAAGTGTTTTGATGAGTGTAGGATTCCGGGGGTTATACATGGTTCTCGTATTACATGTTTGGCAGATATTTTGGTTATCTTTTTAGGTGCAAAATATTCTATAACATCATTTATTTAATCTATAATTATGTTGTAACACGTTTCAGCATCACTTGAGTTTAAACCAGACCAATCTGATTTTGATAAGGCCTCACAAATTTGTTGATACGTGTTGTTATTGAATGTTCTATGCTCAAAGATTAAAGGCTCAGTTTTCATGGATTTATATTTTTCGGAAAACAAGAACACTGGTAAATGATCTGATATATTAATTAATATTATGCCTGATGTTAATTTAATTTCTTTACTTGTTTTTATGTATATATTATCAATAAGAGTGGCAGTACTATGCGTTATTCTGGTTGGCTTTGTAATTGTAGGTAAGAAGCCTGCATTTAGGAAAGGTCCATCAACTCAGAAACATGTGCTTGATTTTTATATTTGAGGTAATTGAACAGAATGTCTTTTTGAATAATCGATAATATTTCACTGGTATTATGAACTCGGTATATTTCACCAAAGATACAATTTACAGTTTTTGAGTGAGCCTCCACAAATATTGATTCAAATTTACCGTCGATATTAACAGAAATATCATCACGGATAATGTAATTTAAATCATCCCTGATGTACATAGCAACACCACCCCGTGAACCAGCCTGTCTATTTCTGCAGACTAATTTATAACCCGGGATTGTATAAAATACATAGTTGTTATCAGTTAAGAATGTTTCACACAGCATTATGCAATGCATATTAATTTTTATATCGTGGAATCGAGAGATTATTTCTTTCAGCTCTCTAAATTTGTTTGGCAAACTGCGAATATTAAAATGCATTGTATAATATTTGAAATTTTGTGCATTTGTCAATATTGTTGTACTGATTTGTTCGATTTCACAGTAGTTACTGTCCATGTGGAAAGCATCCAGAAGAAAATCTCTCCATCATTGTCATCATAATAGTTATTTAACAGACAGTTGAGGTTGTGATCATCATCATCTTCAATATTCAATTTATCGTTTTGATTGAAATAAAAAGATTAGGTTTATTCTCATTACATTCCCTATAATTCCATTTTATGCTTAAATATTCAATAGCACACCTTGGACAGCAGACAAAGCGGTGAAACGTGTAACCCCGCAATAGACTAATTACACATATAAAACAAAACATAATTAAAACATGCATAGTCAAATAGTATAATTATACAAGACAAAATATCAAATCAAGACAAAAACACAGTTTGGCCGTTCCATGAATTAATTACAAAGAAAGTAATTTACAGTTTCCTGGTGTGTTGGCAGTACAAACATAAACCATTTTAGCTGCTTCAGTGAAGCATAAAACTGCGTGTACGCCGCCAACATACAAGGGAGGCCAAGAATATCGATCAGATTTAAGTAGGAGTAGAAGAAAGATTTTAAGAGTTTATGTTTTCTCAATTGTCAAAACATATACATGCATACAAACAAACTAGTATACAGTACACTGTATCGAAATAAACTAAATACTGTAATGGTATCCAGGTTAATTAGCAGTTTCGTTTTATTTACATTGTAAGCAAAGATTCAATATAATATATCTTATTATGTTCAAGAATTAATATTTTTGTTCGTGGATAACAGAGGCATATGCGAAGATTTATGTGTTTATAATATTTCATATTGTTTTATGTACCGCGTGATTTACAGGGGATCTACTGTTTTGGTCAATGAGGTTTTTTACGTCTAAAATAGGCTACCTGTATTCGACCGCTAATATAACTAACTCAGGTCTCATGGACCATCAACCTGAAGGGGGCTTAGATACGTTGAAGTTTCAAAAACAAATTGTTAAACATTATGCGTCAATATATCATCGATAAAGATTATAAGTGATCCCAGCATACACATAGTAATATCACTAAACATAAGGCATTTACAACAACAGGAGAATATTAATCATTACCATAGTACATGATTATATGCATACGTGTATATTATTGCGTACACGTGTAGAGTATATTACATCACGCAAGTATCAGTGGCACTTACAGTTTTAAATTGGCGTTACTACATGCTTGTCTTGCGTGGTCAAACCGTGCTTTGTCAATATGATGGTAATTTGCATGGCTTTGAGTAGCTGAAGGCCGACACCGTCGTCACCATCCGAATCAAAATTCGAATTGATAGCACCTCCACTGCCTTTGTACCGACGGGCATAAATGCGGTGCGTCGCAGCTGCAATGCCGTCTAATTTCAGTGATTGCTCCAGAACTATTGACACATCCTCTATGTTGTTTACATCAGCAACATAGCCAGTAAAGGTACTGCCTCCGTCGGTGATTTTATCTCCAATAGCAATGGTGAAATTGGGGATATTTTCATCAGCGGAGTCAACACACGGTAAAGTAGGTATCAGGAATTTAGACTGTAGCCGTCCCTTTACATACAATTTACCATTTGCAAGATGGGCTTTATTGGCAGGATTTTGCCGTTTTTGCTTGAACATATTGGTTACGCTCCCTGATTTCGGCAGGCACTTGATGTAATGTTTGGTATCTCTTAAGTCTATTATCTGAGTATCGTAGAACCATGCCCAGTTCATCAGCAACAGGGAACGTCGCGATAATTTGTCTGCTCGTTTCAGTTCTACGGATCCCTAAACGATGGGCTACAGGGATATATACGTCTTTAGCATGTGGAATGCTAAGGACACTTCGGAGAAAGTGCTTTATTATTGATGCACAATTTTCTCCTTCAGCCTCGGTACAAATATCGCTCGATTTAGGGTCAAAGCTAAAAATAATATTGTTTCTCATTGAACGTGTCCCCAAGTCAAGAATACGGCTCTGCAGACGCTTATTTAGAGTATCAGTTCTGATCAGTCGATCTTCTTAAAAGTTCGACTCTCTGTTCAAGAGATGTTACATTTTCTTCAAGTTCTCCATTCAAACGAATCAGTGCACTCACCTTACTGTCCAGTGCTTTAATTTCAACTGTTATGTCCTCCTTTATGGTATGTAGCAATATCCAAAGGCTTTCAGGAATATCATCTGGTCTTTCCTCCAATATTGTTGTATCTGCTTGCTTTTTATCCGCTATTTTCTTTGGCTTTCCCATACTGTTTACAGAGGAACACACGAACACTATATAAGTTGCTCACTTACCCAGGTAACACGATATAGCGTACGCTTGTTGTGGTGGTTTGAGTTGATCATGGTCTTATTACAAAGTTACAATATGGCCATTGCCTATGATGAAATACGTAGCAATCTCTTCCGAAATATCGCACTTTTTGTTCACTTTGTCTATTAATTATGTTAATCGATTCGACATTCCTGACCTCACTGTGTCAATGATCCGATATTTTGTCGTATTGGGTGTCTACTGCATGCTCCTCGTGGTATATTTCTACGATTTTAGCAGCAGATTCAAAACACGTCCGTTCTAGCCAAAATCAGCTCAACTTAAAAGTAAACTAAACTAAAATAAACACACAGTAAATGTATTATAAAATCATCCTGAAAAAGACAGATTATTGAAGTGTAATGAGACAGTGAACGTCAGCTTACAATGGCTGGATCAACGAACTGGCATACAGGAGACGAAATGGGGTTAGAGTTTGGGAGGAGAATCCTCTCCAGCGGAGGGAAGCCTCGTCTCCTTCCTGTTCCTCGAGTTACACCTGAAACCAAGGGTTATCTATGGGTGTCAAAACCAATCCGCCACTCCTTTTTCGCGCATTTGCACTTTGACACTGCTGAGCCAGAACTTACTAAAGAAATACTCAAACGACCTTTTTTGAGACTTAGCACTTCCATTTTTAGCACTTACTTTTACAACTTTTTTCTCTTTCTCTTTGTTTCCATTAGACGGCTCCAATGATACAATTTCCACTGTTGGCTCTGTCGCCAGCTCAACAACCTCTGGCTCTACACTTGGTTCTTGCAGGTACACACTGAGCATCGCATAAATATGTCTATAACGTACATACATGAAGTTTATTGGTGTCCATGTGTTGAAATAAATATGCAGTGGTGCTAGTTAGCCATAATAAAGCTAAAATTTCCATCTGTAGTACATGTTTTGTGTGATTTTATGTGTAATTTGTGAATGATAACATTCAGTATGTTTATCAAGTATATAGTGCTTTGTTTAAAAATTGTGTATATGTCTGTACATTTTTTGCAAGTTTCATTAAAAAGATTGCACATACATGATGTTTACTGATGTCCATGTGTTGAAATAAATGGTTTATTGATTTTTAGATGGTTGTCTTTTGATTATCAAACACTAATAGCGATCAGTAACATATATTGCATTAATTAATATCTGATTATGGCATAATCTTTCTGGGGAGAGGAAAACACCTCTACATTCACACATAATGAGACTGGTCTACCCCAGTCCGGTTTTGTCATACGAAATGTCCAAGTAATAGACAATCTGATATAAAGAAAAATTAGACTCCTCAGAATGGTTTAGTCACGCGAAATAACTTCCTATTCTATTAATAAACAATCAGATATAAAGGAAAAAGAACACGGAAAAGGAGACTGGTCTCCCCCAGTCTGGTTTTGTATACAGTCTGGTTTTGTCAAACGAAATCACTTTATATTCTGGCACATATGATGATACTATAGTCATATTTTGTCATAACTACATTCTGAAATGTTGAATAAATTAGTACGCAAGATTTATTCAATACGATTAGATCTATACGATTTTCTAATCACATACACAGTCTACGGATACAAGCTGCGCAGTTACGAGAACACAAACTCAGCACGGCTACAAACGGAGACCGTGACTCCGGGCTGTCTCACTAACCACCGACGCGGACTGTTCGAGTTTGCCGATACATGTACCCGCTTAATTATCGCTCGCTATACGATTTGACGCTCGTTAATCGAGATTTATTATGAGTAAAAGTGTTGCTCGTACTACGAGTTACTAGTTAATCGGGATTCTCGTTATTCGGGGGTTCACTGTATGTATGTGTGTGTGTGTGTGTGTGTGTGTGTATATATATATATATATATATATATATAAAGATTACATTTGGATATTTTTTTTGTTACCAGCTATAAACCATTTTGTACAATAATAATATTTTTTGCGGTTCTCATTTAGTTTTTCTAAACCAACAGTCCTTACACGAGACTGTATTTTTTTAAAGATTTATTTGCGCAAAAACGCCGTTTTGAATGCGAGCCCTACAATTAAAGCTCTTTAACTTTACGCATATAGTGCCGCTCTTCATATAGTAATGACTCCTGGGCGCTTGACGAGAATCTCGTGACATTGATGAAATGTTTGAAACAAAGAAGAATGATCTGTGTACAAAATACTGTTGATGAACTAGCAGGTGATACAGCCATCGATTATCAGGAGCACATTTGCAGCTCGATTGACAGCTTGGCAGACATATACAGCAGATTTCACGGTGAACTTTTCCAAGTCTGTCGTTCTCGGCTCATCCAGAAGATTTCCAAATGCATAAGTGACTGATGCGCTGCAGACCTCGCAGCCATACAGTTGATAAACAAAGAAATCACTGAATTAACTGAATTGCCATCATCACCCTTTGGATACCATAGCTTCATGAGCAAGAACAGCATCGAAGAAGATCGATGGAACAATGACAGGCCATCTACATGGAAAAGACTGCTTTGTTGCGAATGCTATTCTGCAAATGAACAAACTCCGATTTAAAGATGGAAAGGGAGATCCAAAGGGCTTTGTATTACTATCTTATATAAAATGGGCTGCGTAAGGGATTAATAGATCGTTACCGTGGAAATCGGCTACATGTTTTGTTTAACCTGTGTGGTATTTATCATGAATATCATTCCATATTTGTTCATTTCTTACGTACAGGCACATGTCCCATTGAAATGCAGGCCGTTGACCTGTTTGGTAAACTGCTGTATGGCCCCTGGGTGCATCGCTTCTATACGTCTTCGGAGTCAGAAATAAGTCACGTAGATGCAATTGGCGAGATTCGTGGTGTGCTACGGGGACTGCGTGAAAGAATTAGCGATCCAATGAGCTTATTCCGGATGAAGGTAGATTTATTTGGTCGTGATCTGAACAGCAGTGACAGAACCCTCATACTACTGAGAGAATTGCCCTTAGAAGATAGGATCAAGCTCTTCACTCAGATGATGAAGGCCATCCTTCAGTCCACTGCCCAGGTCCTCGAGCGGCAGTACAGGAAATATTTTGATCTCACCATAACTAACAAACTGAGAGAGGAAACATTATCTCCACGATCGCATAATATAGATGCCGAAAAAGTGACGGGGATGTTTAGTGCCCTGCTGGATAGGGCTCCACATGCGACTGTTGGTTACCTAAGGTCAAAGAAAAATAGGAGCATGGAGTATCTAGATAATTTGTCTCACGGCCAGCGTGAACATGTGATACAATTTGTTATACCTGTTGCACGAAACAGAAAAAAATAAAGCGCCAGCTGGATCTACAATTAGAAATGGCTGCGAGGCAGGCCAAAAAACAAGAACGCCGTGAAACAGCTGAAAGAAGCAAGCTGCAAAAGAAGCTTCAGAAGCTAGATCATTTCCCTGATTTAGATGGGGAAAAGTTGGCAATTCTCCAGAAAATGCTCGAAGGCACTGTTGTTGGTCTGCCTATATGCCATGTTTGGACGGTGGATGGTAGCCTCCAAATATACAATGGAAAAATAGAAAAACTCAAAGTTGGAAAATCCACCAAGAAGTATGTGGTCGCATGCTGGCTAACGGACGAAACATATGACAGTGCAGTAGATTATGAATTATCAATCTATGACCTGGCTTGTGATTTTGTGCTCGGAGACTTAGTTTTTTAGACATTAGTTAATTATTTAGACATCAGTTAGTTAGTTATACATCAGTTAGTTATTTGGACATCAGTTAGTTTTTTAGACATCAGGTAGTTATTTAGGCATTAGGTAGTTATTTAGGCATCACTTAGTTATTTAGACATCACATGTAGAGTATCGTGTTAATATTTTGTAAGTGAACATTTTCATGATGTTGTGCAAGAATAATCACATAAACCCATAAACAACTTATTCTGTTGTGTTTGTTATTAAATGGTGATGAACTGCTGAAAACTTGAAGCTATTTCATTAAAAATTACCTTCCCATTCATATCCATGTTAAATAAGTAACCATAAATCCGACATTTTTGAAGAAGTAAAAAGTCTTTAACTTCCTTAATATTTGAGCTATAATCATGAAACAGATATTATTTGAATGTTTATTTCTTGTTTTTCAATGTGTATTAAAAAATCAGTGCTCTATCTTTAATTTACTTTTTTTGTCACGTACCTACATCTACTAGATCTAGATATTCCAGTCAAGTCGGTGAACTTATGATAAGGTTTGGACCTTGGACTTGGTTTGGCTTCCGAGTTGTTTTTGATAATTATCTCAAAGTAGAGTAGACGGTTGCAAGTCGTTTGGTCGCCATTACCAGTTCGTCGCCAATATAAAAGGTCATTTCGTAACCGACCAAAAGTCGTAGTAGCATTAATTAATAGATCTAGATATGCATAACCAACGGACAGAAATGGGACAAGAACGCACAATTGAAAAAAAATAGTTTAATAAAGGAAGCACAGATAAAAATTGAATAGACTGGTCATAGACAGCATATTATAAATTGACACAAATAAATAAAAACACACATTAAGCTAAATTAATTTATTTAAAAGAAAAATCACGAGGAAAAATTAACAGCATATAATCAAAAGTATTCATTCATTCACAGATACAGAACGACCATTCACATGTGCACACTGTTTCAACAACTCCTTAAGTCTTAACCGAGATATCTCCTGCAATCATCTCGGACCATGATTTAGTAATAATTTCCTGTGATTTGTTGAAATTTGGGTACCAATATCGCAAGGCCACATCACTGGAAATGAATTGTACTTAGGTACTAACGTAGGTTGCCTCTGTTTGTAGTACTTGGATGAATTCATACAGATTTAGAAACTTTTGGCTCTTGGCGCCACTGTTCAGCCTCTTGTGCCATCCTTCGATATCGTTGTTTGTTTGAAATTGCTGCTCAAAAATGGACTATGAAGAGATTGAAAAAATACTGTTGGTCATCCACTGTCGTTTGAAGTATGTCAGCAGCTGACTCGGTGGCTTTGGTAGATCGGTAGCCTCAATTATTCCAAATATGGACGAAATGTAGGCTGCCGAGAGAAACAGTATGACCATCAGTCTACGGTGCTCGTTTTCCAATTGTACACTATCTGCATGCCAAGTTCTTGGAACTTGTGCCACACTGTTTGCGTAAAATGAAAAACACAACCCCTCAGTTGCACGTTTATTAATACCTGGCTTCCAGGTTGCAACCTCAAAATCTGCTGTGATACTATCTACAGTTGGTACACTGGGCAGTTGGTCCAGCACTGTCCTGAAGACAGCGCCACAATCAGCCTTTGCCTTCCCAGACATCACAACGAACATAGAGGGAATAATTTCATATTTACTCCCGATCTCACAAGTGTGAATCTAAAATAATTGGGTGAAAGGCGCTCGAACCAGACAAAATATTCTATCAACATACCAAAACTTCGTAGTTCTATGTTTGATAAATTATGAAAAAGTAATTGAAACACAAAACTGTTGGTGAAAATTAGCTTGAATGTCATTATATATATGTATATATATATATATATATATATACTTTATTACCATATACTATGTATTAACATTATAATATAAAGTAACTAAAAAAATTATATGTGTGTATTTATTTTAGAATAATTACTGATGGCGACGAAACAACTACAAGAGCTTTCAGTAGGCGACGAAACGATTTCTAGTTGGTGACGAAACAACATATTCTGGTATTGGCGACGAAACAATCTATTACCCAGTAGACATTGGTATATTTGGACACTTCATTACAAATTCGTTTGAGGTGCCACCATGTTAAACAACTCCTAGTTCGCCTACATTCATCCTATTTCGCCAATCGTCACAACAACAGAAGTCAACACCAGGTGACTGTGCCCAATAGGCGACAGCCAGGGGTCTCTACCCCAAACTTCAACAAGTCACACACAAGTCACTGACTTATTCACATAAAGTACGACAGTTAATATACACGACTCTCCTCTTGCTGTGAAAAGCAAAAATTGTTTAGTGAAACACTCAGTAAGGTATAAAATATTTTTTTGCTCTTACGCAGGACCATCTTGGCAGGTTTCTCCCCATGACACGGTAAAAACCATGATAATTACGCAGTTTCTGCCGATACGGCAGAAATACTTTCGGGGGAAAGGGCAGAAACTAAATCTGGGAAAAATTGACATGAAAATACCAAATTAATAGACATTAACAGTTTGAAACCAATATACATCAGCATAAGTTATTTAACTGTAAATCTTGTTCACGTGCCACATACTTATTTAAAGTGTATGTCAATAATTCATCACGTTTAAGATTGTGAGATAAAAGATTGAGATTATGTATTTCTTGTTTCTGTGCAGTGATATACATTATAATGCTAAATAAATTTGATTTTATAATGACTGCTTTGTTATGCAAGGCAACTTAACACTATCAAATACCCAATCAACTATGAGGAGGGTGATGGTGTGTCTAGTCATGTTTGAAAACTACTGACAACATCATTTAGTCTGTAGTAATAACTACAGGATTATCACTGTGAAGAGATGCTGCTGTGTAATAACACTCACCCACTGCTGCATATTAAAGTGAGTGGTGTATGATTGTTATTACACCATAGCATAGGGAAGTATCTGCACTGCCTAATTATAATATGGTAGACTTCATATTGACTAGATTAATGTGACACTGATGGGGGTTATCAATCTCAGCAGATTAGTTAGTTATTCTTGATATAGTCTCTTGATGTGCACATACAGATTTATACTTGTGGCTGGACAAATTGCTTCATCTTGCAGGTTTGTAGTTTTGTTATGCACTTTACCACATAACATTCAACATATTCAAGGGAAGTAGACAGCGAGATTATGTCTGGAAGCACTTTGTTGTTTTTCTTAAACATTATTAAACAGATGAAAACATTAATAATTTAATACTATCCCTGTACAAATGTACTTGGTGATACCATGACTTACACATGGTTATGCTTTGCAACTTAAAATAAACACATCTGCAAGTTTCTTCCCAATTTCTGCCATTTCTCCCCGGCAGAAAGGTATTTCTCCCCTTTCCTCCCCATGGCAGGGGAGAAAGCTAACCCTGCGCAGGACTCGCGTCAATCTCGGCCCACCTATTTGGTTGTTAAAGTGGTATTCCTATGTTTTGTTATGTATAATTAAATGGCCGGCCTAATTAAATATGTATTTGTGTACACAAATAAAATGTTACTTGAATGTTTACGTGCTTTTATGCTTTCTAATTACCATGTGTATGTAGGTTCTAGTTGCTCTAGCATTGTTTCATTGGGTAGATTGTGGTTGTTGGGCGTGTTTGAGTTTTGCGTGTAAACAACGTTGACGCAGGAAGTCGTAGTCACTTCAGCCAATACAATAAAACATTTAAAACTATATGTCGTACAGTCGGGCCGTAGTCCATTGCAGAAGATATTCGGCTTCTGGGCATAATACAGGAACGACGACCGCTCTACCCACCAGCTCCTCCGAGCATGTGCCCGCCTATACGGACCACGATTGTAGGCCTCCGTGAGGTGGACTGTTACTCAGTACTGTTATTCAAAATAAACCGTTAGATATTTATATTATTCCAATAGACTATAGGCCACTGTAGGCCCTATGAATATAATATATATATATATATATTATATATATAGTAATCGACATGGGCTGAGTTTCTTGTGTGATCACATGACATTAGATATGTTCAAAGAATTGTATTCGCATTTTACAGATGCGCTGCTTGGATATAAAATATCAGGAGAGCAGACTTACTGGGGAGAAAGTCAAGGGATATGAAACACTTTAAAATTAGTGCCATTCATTTTGAGAATAATCAATTCATGAATCTAAAAAAGGTATCTGCACCTACATGTTATTTGCGAATACCAACAGAAGCAAAAGCTGGTCAAAGGCGCATTACATAAATGAAATACCGGTTTTCATGATTTATGCTTTATATTTATTTTATCTACAATGAGCGTAATAAACTAGAAAGTCAAGAAATACTTCCCATATTGTTCAATATCAATTTTTACTCCTTACTTTGTTGCAAGAACATTGGCAGTAACATTTGGAATCTCTTTTTTCAGAAATAGTCTGACCTGGAATGCTGTTCCAACATTGATAAAAGTGGGAAACCCTCCACCTAAAGTGACACTGAAGAGACGACCACCAACACAGAGAACTACACACTCTCCTAAGAGACAGAAAGTTGCAACTGTACAAGATGGTGATGCTATAGATAATCCAGTTAAGTTTAAAAAAACATTCATATTCAGTGTCTGGTACAAAACACTTATTATTTTGTAAATTGTGTTGAACCCAGAAAATATTGATAGTTATATTGACAAACTAAGGTTTTCATTATAATTAGAGCATTCTATTAACATTCTGGAACAGTAATGTTATCTGTTCCTTCCCAAATCCAGCTAATCTACTTGATAAAACAGTAGAAGCCACCCCAAGGAAGAAGCAACTCCAGACCAGGAAGAAGCATCCTCACCCATTATAGCTGTTTGTGCCATGTACGTTTATTGAAATTTTTAACATTTAGCCTAATTTCTTGTAGTTAGTTTAGATTAGTTACTCTCTTTGAAATATTGTAATAAAGAAATGTTGTAAATAAAATATATAATGTGTAGAATTTCACAATGTATGTTTGTTAAACAATTTAATGTAGAATTTTACACAATGTATGCTGCCTGTATTAATTAAAGAGGGTTGTACACATAAATGTTACGTTTGTTGAATTTAGGCCCATTAAAAGTAATAATATCCTATGATTGCTAACACATAAATAAAAGATTTCCTGTACAAGCGTCATTTTATTCCCAGACTTTCAAGTGGACTGTTTTCTCTGGCAACATTTGTTTCCCAGACTGTTTCCCGACGTTGTAAAATTTCACGACATTTCTGGCCCTGGAAAATGAATTTGTTATTTCTCAGCTTTTCCAGGACATGTGAGAACCCTGTGAGTATAATGTGATGTTGGCTATTTAATAATGATCAGGTATATGAATGTAGGCGATGGCAATTACTAGGTAAGACATGATGCTGGTTTGTGTATTAATTTATGTAGTGTTGACAATAGTATATGTACATGGTACAAAAGAACCAAATATGTGAGACAATCCATATACCATATTTTGTTACACGTACAAAATATATATTATACATTTCAATAAATGCTACAACATAAAAAAGCTGCTTTTTTATTTGGGTGGTAGCATATGTGAATGTGCAGTTGTATAATTTGAACAGATGCACACATAAACACAAATGGTTGTACATCACCATATTGGCTAGGTTTGATGTCTAGAAACAAGTGAGTGTGGCGAATGATTAATTTAACAACTGATTGAGAGTGTATGAACAAATATTTATATGTTGAGTCAAATGGAAATAAAGTTGTGCTGATCTATGTAAACCAAAGTGGGAATTGTAGACTATGTGTAGCACAAATTCACCACACCCACTGTCTTGGGGGTGGTATAACCAGTCTCACTGTCTGGTATTACTTTTTAAATATTTATTGGTGATAATATTCATGTGCTCTCCATTGAAATCCTCTAGAAAAAATGACTGACAGTTTAACACGAGACGATCTCAGGATGCTTAGCGAAAGTGACTAAATATTGCTGCTAGTATTGTGAGTGTGTCCGCCTCAAGGCTTACACATGAACATAGGCATTGCCATTTTAATTCTATAGATGCTTGAAATATGGCAATGACAACAAAAGAATGAATGTTGATTAAAAGCCATTGTGTTTTTGTTGTGATCAGCTGTTTTCCCAGCAGAGCCCCACCGAGTGTAAATATCCACCGCTTGGTGCACTACAAGAGTCAGCTGTTACATGGTCAAGTGCAGGAGTTGACTTCTATATAAAGTTTTCTGCCCAAACCTAGAAGACTCCCGACCACACACCAGTCACTCTTGCAGAACTACATGTCATACATGCCGCCCTGGCATGGCAGGAAGCAGAAGACAGACCAGAAGATACAATCATACACTCAGACTCTATGGCAGCCATAAAAACCCTTGCACAAACAAAAACACAAACATATCCAGAAATCGCAATTAAAATTATTGACTCTGCCTTTGCCTTAAGCCAATGCAATGGCCTAACCAATCTACACTGGATTCTGAGCCACATAAATATTGAGGGTAACGAACGGGCCAATAAAGCCACTAAACTAACCAATATGCAGAACAAACACTAGGTGCATACAAACACGATAACAGAATTTCTCCCAAAACAAATAAGACCAAATTCAGATTTAACTAAATTAGGTAACTGGTACAATAAAACCACTGTTCCCGGCGATCCAACTCATAAATAACAAATTAGCAGCCATTCACAAATGCTGCCTCTGCTGCTGGGTGCACACAAGAAATATTTGTCGGCCTTAACAAGAAAGCATTTTCCCTACATTGTAATCAAACTTTTGACCCCGTTCACTGCCTAATAAACTATCCCACTTTCCCAGCATGCCAACAACCTCTTATACAAGTACTAACACCCGAACAACATGATCTAACAGACACAGAAAAATCAGCCTTCATAATACACAGTCACGGTTGTAGGACAATTGGCCACCAGAAAAATGCTCACTAATAAAGTAGGAGATTGGACAAATACCCACCAAAAAAACAATATTAAACTAAATAAACATATATTGAACTAAAACCTTTTTTTTTCACTTATTTAGATTTCCATTTTTATATCATGAATATGATAGCAATTTTTGGCTTTAAAATATAATGTCAACATTTTCAAATATTGCATTCCCAGTACTACTATATAGACCTATAATTAAAGCAGTAGTGCCAGTACATTATCAATTAGTTGTTTACTATTGAAATTTAACTGCAGCCTTTATAGAAGCCATATATAAATCACTGAACTTGAAGATTAAAGTTCTTCTCTGTTGCAAATTAATTGATTCCTTCATTGAACCCATGTAATCTTTAGATCTATATCATTAATTGCAATGTTTTGCATAGTCCCTTACAAATTGTATCCATGATTCCAATAATATAATATTCAGGCCTGCTTTGTTCATTCAATCAGTGCAATCATTATTCGTGATTCAGAATGTAAATAAATGAAAATAATTCGTTTAATTTGTTTTTTATTATTTTTTTCTTGGTGGGCATTTGTCCAATCTCCCACTGTGACTTTATTGGTGAATATTGTCCAGTGGGCATTTGTCCGTGCACCCAAAGCCACTCCACACAAGCGACAAACTGGTGATCATTGATGTGAAAGGTCAATGCTGGGGGATACTCCACGAAATAGGTTGGTTTTGTTGTTCGGGGAGAATCTCCAGGCTGTCGCTTAATCAGCACAGCCTCTATGTTGGAGTGGTTGAGAAACCTCCTCCTCCACCACCCACAGGGGAGCAGTACGGAAAGATGGAACCGAAATACCCTGAGGCTGGTCACTTGCCAGTGTTTTACGTCCTCAGGGGGGTTTTAACTTTATTTTAAATAATTCAGTGGAGACGGCAGCGCCATTTAACGTGGTCAGCCACCCACGATGTAGTTAGCCGAGAAATTAATCCCTGGAAAAGTGTAGATCTCTTACAGGGTTCGAACCTGTGACCGTTGGCACCATGTGCCGGGTGCTTAACCGCTAGGCCACCGGAGCTCACTAATAGAAATAAACCGGTAGTTTAGTTTGATATAGAAAAATATCGGGTTACTATTTATAACATTTTATTTCATACACCTATGTATACTATTACAAAAATCTAGACTCTACCACATATGCCTGCATAGCTCTGTTGATATATACTGTAAATGCTTTAAAACAACTGATGAACAACTCAAACGACCCTGAAAAGATTATTTCGCCCCCTAAAATGTGGACAACCTTTGACATGACCTATTTCTCGATGACCCAGATAACAACTTCCGGTAGTGTTTGCAGAACGACGTACGTTCGTAAATGTTTATTGCACGTCGCGATGATGGCTGATGACATACCCATCATACCGAAAGCTGGCCAACTTTGGGTGCACACAGGCAACATTGTCAACTGGAATCGTCTGAAGAAGAAATTGACTCAAGTACCGGCAGAAGAGGTAATAATGTAGTTAGTTTACTCAGAAGTATATATAATTTAAAAACTAAGTTTACAAGTTCTGGGGTTCGTTGCGACGTTGACGGAATGGCTGGCAACGCCATCTAGAATATGCATATTCAATATTGACGATTATGCCAAGTCATGATGATATGTAATTTTTTTGAATTATGATTGTGTTATGATTTTGTAGAAATGATTCAGCAAAATATAAGGTTAACTTGACGAATGCCACAACATTAGTGATACAATATTTTATGCAATAGATCTAATTACGACTAATTATTAATACTATTAATTATTATAGATAATAGTTTAATAGTGATCTAGAGTATATTAATAGATCTATTCATTATTGTCTAATACTAGTATTAGTCTATAGGCCCCTGTTAAGAATTACAGTAACTTCGGTAATTTCGGATTGGTAACCTCGGCCCCCTGGTAATCTCGCCCCTCCACCATCCCCCCCATAAATGAAAGGATTATTTTGCAAATGAACATACAGTCACATACGGTATTGTTTATATACTAATTTATTATGGTAATGCGGTTTACATTTTATTCATGTGAATAACTTAGGTTGAAATGTAATAATATAGTTACAGTTATCTCTATCGGTATATATCTTTTACATAAATATATTAGAGTCAAGCGGTGATTTGTATTGATTTATCTTTTTTTTTTATGACATGTAGTTTTTGTACTTGTATATTGATGTCTTTTCTCCGGTAATGGAGGGTTAACAATAATAATAATATACACAAAATTTATATTTTCGAAATATATATACTATACAGATATTTTTTATTTATTTATTTATTTATTTTCATCCTCAAAATGAGGAAAACATGCCATACAATAAAACACTAATTATAATGAACAATAAAAGAAAACATGCCACAAACTGTAATTAAACTTGCGCAGCTCCATATTGTCGGGAGCATGCACAAAGAAGTTGAAATGCATTGCGAATGCCATGTTCGTCTTCTCCCCAATATTTGAAAATTCTCTTCTGGAGTTTCCGACATTTCTTTTCTTGGTGATGCTTGAGTTTTTCTTCACTCACCAGTCAGACTTGGATATGTACCAGTCTTGCCTCGTCATGGAGCAGTGTGATCAGCATGTAAAATGGCATGTAAGGACACCCACGCTTATTTAGCCAGTGCTGACAATCCACGTTTTCCTCATGTATCCCATGAGGGATCTTAGGCTCTTGGTACTAGCCTCTCCTTCCAACTGACCAAACAATGCCGTGATGTGGTGTGCCGGCAAGAAACATAGAGCCGTCAGTTTTCTTATGTATTTAAATGTCCCATCATCAGTCTGATATGCCTGACGGTATATTTGCCAAGAGATACCAGTGTTGCCACAAATGATAAACATCACACTGGATAGCTTCTGCACTGAACTGCGGTCCCAAATTTAGCTGATAATTCACTTCTGATAATGTTGATTTAAAGGTTTTAGCCAATGCACAAAAATTGCAGCACTAACAGTGCGCACTAATACACAGAACATAGCATTTGGTTATGAAAATAGTTAGTATTAATATTTTAGTAATTGGGACATATCGTAGTATTGGGGTGAATGCTGTGTACTGTTCTTCGTAATTGTTATTATGCAAGTATTAATGTTCTTCGTACTTGTTTTTAATAAACGAAGTTAGTGTGTATGACGTAACAAATGATTTGTGTTTCTCTGAGCTTACGAGTTTGTGCTAAAGAATATACACGAACTGACACACAACATGGTATATTTAAATTCACAAACATTTCACTGGCAATGTATGCATAATACATAAATCAGAACACCACGTAATTAAACATATTTCTTTTATTAGCATATATTGTCGTCACTATCCACATATACCTAGTATATACTAACATATTAGGCAAGCTACAAGTCAGAAATAGCTTTAAATGTCTAGGAGCTGAGATTACTATAATTCATGGGGGCAGAGGTTACCAGAAGTCTGAGGTTCACACTGACCCCCTATTAGTATTACTAATAGGGACGTATAGTATAGTATACAGGCTATAGTATATATAGATCTATATATATATATATATATATATACACACACATACATCTGTAATATTTATATTATTATAATCATAATAATAGACTCTACATATAATCATTATGATGATATTAAATATGTGTTTGTAAACGACAAATTATATAATTTGCAAATGCTAAGCCTAATATTAAAATGAACAAATATTTACGAGGCTGATGCCTGTGCATCAAATGATATGGTGATGCACTGTAGATATATATATATAGGTCTAGATCTATGCTATAGGCTCATTGGGATCCGTTTTTTTGCCCCTTCACTCATTTGCCCTTCAGTCTTTAGCCCTCTAGTTACTTAGTTCTTTGGCCCATTAGTGTGACTTTAATTGGTGATTGTGAGTGTAAATTAAACAGATTGTGTGTCCAATGGCCTTTAAAAATGTTTTGGTAACTATTCTCTTTAGTCTTTGTCATCAACAATTGCAATTACGATCCGAAAGATGAATGGGAACCAACGTGAGTGTAATAACATAAGGGGAGATTCTTTGTTCCAGTGAGTGTGTCCTTAATTACAGTTGATACATAAACAATGAAGCATTAGTTATATTGAATATAGTGCATTAAAATCATATTATAAAACAGATATACCAATTTGTGTATTATCTTTATTATTTTTAATTAATCATATACTTATTTATCTTAATCAGCAAATTAAAAATATAACACAGCCAAATAAGTTTATTGTACATTGATCAAACTTTTAAAAGTTATGTGGCAAAGACCAGGGGCAAAAGACCAGGTGAGCAATTAATGATGGGGCTAAAGACCGAAGGGCAAAAGAAGAGGTGAGCAATTAATGACGGGGGATAAGGCAAAAGACCTGGACCCGGGCTCATCACTTAATTTCTATGAAGTGAATGTACAACACCATTTGTGGTTGAAAACATGTTCCCATACATCCAACTCTGATTGAAGTGATTGTGATGACAGTTCAGTTAAATGGTAATTGTAATTAATTACATGAGCATAATCACCATTTCCAGATGCATATTTATACACATGATGATTTGTCAGTTTATTTGTTCTATGAAAGGAAAATGTGTTGAAACACTGATTCACACAGCCATCAATTGTACATGGCTTCTTTGTGACACAGTTGCTCTATGGTGAATATCGATCTCAGAAATATTAAAACAAATTAATGTCATACATTAGCATCAAAGTCTCATTTTCATTTCAAGAACATACCAGAAAGTGCGTCTAGTTCTTACAAAGCAACATGTAAATACTGTAGCATATTTATATCTTTATTATAATGTAGCTGAGAAAATATTGATGAAAAATCAGATTCATGTTTGTGTTATATACATTGTAATCATGATTGTAACCATGATTACTTTACAATGTAATCGTAATCGATTACATTCAGAATGTAATCGTAATCATGATATTTTCAAGTACTCGTAATTTATTACCTTGGTCCTGTTATCTCCCCAACCCTGCAACATTGTACATAGTTTCATCTCTCAAGGTTTTGCCTCATTATGGATTTGGTGACTTTACCTTGTCTTAGAAGCTTCATCTCAATATGTTGATCATGATAATTTTCCGTAACTTTTAAAAACACAGTAAATAAAGAACTTATATGCCAGATATCATGCATTGTTGATATTTTGTGTGTCTGTCATATGAGTTATTCAGCTACCTTTATCTTGGAGTCTCACTGTTCATTTGGTAACTTTACTCTAGTCTTGTAAGCAGGTGTTCTGATGGTGCAGTGGTTAAAATATTGTACTGCAAACCTCCAGGTTGTGAGCTAAAATCTAGTCCATACATGTGTTTGTGGGATTTCTTTCCCTGGGCAGATCACCCCCTCAATGATTTGTCCCAGGTCATATTATATGCCCCTGACAACTCTGTTTTATTTTAAATAGAAATGTAAGAAAGAACTAGAGTAAACTTTGTTATAGAATATTTTTCATTTACATGTTATATACTCTATGTGAATATAGATGTGTTGTAACTCACTTATTACCAATTAACATAAATGTTGACGAAAAAAAAAAAAGCTTTTGAATGATCACCACATCCATGAACATAGGTAAAAAATCGATCGAAGCCATACGAAGACAAAAATGGACTTGTAATTCACTGTATAATGTAGTGACTTGTGTATAATGTAGTGACTTGTGTGTCCAGAGACCATGGACCACATTCAAGGTGGACCAGGGAAGCAATGGTGGTCTTCATGTAATCAATCTGCGTGGCATAGTGGTGGAGAGAGTATGGCATGATAACGCTTTTTGCTAGACCATTTCCCTTCTTATTTTCTCCATTTGAGAACAACATCACATAATTTAGGCAAGTCCATCAATATCGTCTTGTGTTTTTGTGTAGAGGACACAATACAATCACCAATAGTCCAATTAGATGAGACAGCCAACACCGATGTCTCCATCTTGCCTAACTAAATGAATTGGATAAAACCCTCCACAGAAAAATGTGTTTGTTACCAGATTTACTCTAGATATGTTGTACTTATATTTTATAACTTACACAATTTATTCTAATATTAGATTTATAAAATGTTGTCTCTATTTTGAAGCATCATACATGGTGTTTTGCTGTGTTAGTGACCTAGTGGGTGAAATTAGTACTTTGGTGATATTTTTCAGCATATACAATGTATGTTTAGTTATTGTCAAATACGATATGAATGAGATTTTATTAGTAACAATACCACCCTGTTATAGTCATTTCCTTTTTGGCTACATCTTATTAATTATTACGCAGATCACTAATGTATACACAAATTGTGAATAAGATCAACAATGATTTCATACAAAACCTGGGCGCCTCCGTGGTCTAACAGTAGCGTGTTGGATCACAGGTCACTACCACCCGTGTTCGAATTTTGGCGTGGGCATGTCTGAAGGGTGGTTCATTACCTTTGGAGGTTGCTTGGCCCATTTAGCCTACCATATACAAAAAGAGGCCATAAAACATCAATCATCATACAAAATCTAATGATACCTAAGATTAGGCAACATATACTTATTTTCCAACACAGATTCTGTAATCGCCAGTTCTAATTAGCAATTTTGAGTTGGACATAGCTCAAACCACACTCCTTTTAAATGTTCATCCATTGATATCATTCAGTCACTTTCTGGCTATTTATGAGATTTTGGTTATTCAAATTTTGTTAAATTACTCAGTGATGTGTTATTAGAGGTTTGTTAAATCTTTGTTGAGTAGAATAAAGACAATATATGCTTAAACCTAAGTCCAAACTTTAGAACTTTTATAATAAAGAACCCAAATCTGGATAATTATTTCATGTATATTAAGGTTCTATAGGTAAAATGTTTGTTTTTGTTCCATTAATTTGACTTCAGTGTTTATATATGTTATTTCCAATTTAAAGGTGACGGGAAAAGCAATTTCAAATTTTGAAGTAAATATAACATATCAAACAACTATTTTATTCCCTATCAGATGCACTACCACACTCACAATACTTCTAATCACCAGCTATCATATTTCCATTAAAATGTTCCCTAAATCCTTAATTTCCAAACTTTTATGAGTAACTGATAGTGTATTCTACACTCGCTAGGGATTATTGTGTGATGTCATATTTCCCAACATCACATAGTGCCACAGGTTTGTATACAAGTGTCTTGACCAGTTGACAGACAAAATGTCAGATTCCGATGAAAGGTTTGACATTTTCAGGGATGTCAAGCCCCACGACTGTGAACCACTTGCAAAAAAGTGTCACAGACAGTGTTAATTGTGAGAAATTAGCTGCAGCAAGTGCAGACGTGCATTTAGAGCAGCCACTTGTGCAACTGACACCCAACCTCGGTCCACAACCAGAGTTGGATTGGCGTGTGTTTAGTGTGTTGGTATAAGTTTAATTGATAAGTCATCACACTGGGCCTGAATGCAAATACTTGCCTCTTCCTTTCACATAACGTCATTTAAAATAAAGTGATATTTGTCAGCACACAGGAGCTTGGTGGATGCATTGGGCTCTCCCATATGTGGCCTATACAGGAATGTGGTGCCCTCAGTGGAACACTGACTAGACTAGTTTAACAGTTTAGTAGTTTCTACAATACACAATCGCCGAAAATAGAAGGCTATATATGGTGCCAATAAGAGAAAGTGCAGGAGATTTGTTGCTGATGACAGTGTTTATTCCTCCAAATCACGATGTGCTGTTATATGCATGCCGACCAAGGAACATATACGGAATTCATTCACATATTTGCAGCGAGTGCTGCACTAGGACGCGTGATTTGTTAATACTCTCCTCCGACAGATGTGAATACATACTTGATTACTTCTCTCACATGCACCACAGCAGGAAAATCTAATTATCATGTTGATTAATGTTTGATGTGGTCACAATTATCTACACCAGCACGTGGGACCGATTTCAAGCCTAATCACTTGGTATGATTGGCTAGTAAAATCACTGGACGATACGACATTGGACATGCCACAAGAAATCTCACCACAAGTCCCACTTCAGACCCCACCACCATCAGCTGCATCACTAAACTCACCACTAGCTGCGCCACCAAACCACCACTAGCTTATTTTTTGTGAATAAGTGAAATTTTACTTTATTCAAGAATGGGGAATGTCCAATAGTTTACTCCCAAGATTACCCTATTATCGCTCATACATACCTATTTCTATTCAGTTTCTCCATCAAACTGCTGTTTCATTTGGGCTTAGCATTACCCAGTTTGTCGAATATGGTTGGAACAGCATCTTCTGTGAGCCTGACACTCTTCATGTCATATCCAACTGATCCTGCTATAGACGGCGATATGATGATCATATGTTTCTCAAAGTTGGCTTCCACTGCACTCTGTTCATATTTCGCAGCTAATCACGCAAATGAATCTTGTTTTAAGGGAATGAATGCATGTATACTCCATCCGCTGGCACAATTATATGCGACACAATACACCACTGTATGCGTTTAACAGACAATATAGAATATGTAACACAGTGGAGTGTTTACGTCTTAGTTTAGCAAACGTGACGTCACATTCTAAAGTTTTCAGAAGGTTATCACTTAAAGCTGTGTGATGCTAAATTTTAAAATCGCTGTAACTTTATTTCTAGGGGAAAAAAAATATATCTTCGATTGATTTTAATAAATAACACCATCATTTTAACTAACTCGGGAAACTTTTTCCCGTGGCCTTTAAATAGCAGGTTTAATAAAAGTGTGAAAATGATTTCTGTTAAATGTACAAGACCCATAATGCAGTCCATCTTTTTTTGTATAGAGGTGTCAGTTGTATTATATGTTGGCATTAATCTTGCTAAGTTGGTGTGTGTGTTTTTTTCTTCTAGCTTTCAGAGTGTATTTCCTCCACACTAACAAGTTGGTTGGAGCAAGCTGATAAGACAAAATTACAGGTAAAAGTCAGTAATAAACAGTCAATAAACAGTCCAATACAGTCTGTATAATTATGTAATGGCCAATGGTTACGATGATAGTGATCCAAGAAGGGTATTTGAATGATTTATCTGGCTTACAGCCAGCACTTTATATCACAAACAAATTTATGTATCATACATATTATTTTTGTTCATTAAAGTTTATTACCAATACCATATCCTAAAAGAATGTTATTAATTAGGTATCTGCTTGGAAATATGTTTATAACTATATTAAAAAAATACTAACATGCAATGCCCTATATATATATATATATATATATATATATATACATACACATATATATATATATATATATAATACCGACCGTATTCACGCAAATAAGGGCCTCTGTTTCAATAACGGCATGCTTGAACAAGGGCCGGGGGTATAACTTGCTTTAAAACAATAAGCGCAGGGGCAGTCAGATATTTCCATGGATGGTATGAATCATTTAGTAATCTTGTCTGTTATTATCACTCATGTGCAATGCAGACATAAATGCTTCAGAAACAAACCATTTGAATGGTTCATCCAAATAGTTCACACATGAGGTACCAATAATCTTTGACGGTCTTAATTCACTTGATAAATTTTCAAAATTACAACATTTTATTAGATATTTACGTGTTTTTTATGTGATATACACGTGTAATATTTTCTAGATTTGGTTTTGGTTAAGTTCCATTGTTAGTTCACTTTCCTATAATTACATGATCAATATATGGCAAGCCAACCAGGAGTTTTAATAGCAATTAGCATGGGAAAATTCATGCTGGAAATTGACTTTAACGTCAGAGGATCATGTGAAACCATTGAAGCGTATTATCGTTATTAAGATATCTACGCACTGTCTGCGATACAATATGCTACACTGTATATACTGGGTATACCGTGTAATCTTACATTTATCGTGATTTTCCTGAATTTCAATGTTGGCAGACAAAAACAACAAACATAATGATTCTCCAGAGGCTGACACCAAAAAGAAATGCAAATTACAGTTATTCTACAGATTTTAAGTTGAAAGCCGTAGCTCATGTGAAACGGGATAACACCAAGAAGTCCACTGCTAGAAAGTTTGATGTAGATTCGAAAGCATAGGAGAGTTTGAGTGGTGTAAACAGATGAGAAGATACAGAGCACGGCTACTTTGTCAAAACCAGGTAGTTGTAAACGTTTGCACAGTGGTAGTGGTAAACCACTATCTGAAATGCTGTAATCTGTCACAAAAAACTCTGGTCAAAACCCCCTCAGTCTAAACCCCTTCTGGTCTAAACCCCATATTTAGAAATAACAACAAATATTCAAATAATTGATAATAAAAAAAATAAAGTATTGGAGTTTATTCATGCTTGCACATGACGTAATTTAAATGCATAAAATTTCATATAATTACATAGGTCACAGTTTACTAGATCTACTTCCATCTGATGCAGTGTCCGATATCTTTGAGCATATCCTTCATTGACATAACACCATCTCAGTGGCTGTGCATAAATTCATGAGCTTGGATTGCATTTTATTATTTATCACAAGGGATTTTGACCTGGATTCCCTCTATGCTTTCTGTGAGACAACGTGCGACCCCCAAAATGGTAAAGAAAGAAGCTGTCAAACAATTAGCCACTGTCAGGGGCACAGATGATTTCTTAGCCAGTGAAGTGTGGTTACATAACTTCTTTCGACACGACAGCTTCACGCTATGTTGTAAGACCACTGTAAGCCAGCAAGTTTCAGAGACAGCAGCTCCCAGGCTAACGTCCTAGCTGCTGTTTGTGCACAGTCTCTGCCTTAAGAAGAACTATCCATTGAGCATGATCGGAGCCATGGATAAAACTCCAGTGTGGTTTACATGGAGGCTGACACTACACAAGAATTTGTTGGGAACAAATCTATCTTGCTCAAAGGCCACAAGAAATCGTGTGTCACCGTCATCCTGGCTGCCCCATTGCATAGAACCCCCCCCCCCCCATTCATCGTCTTCAAGGGCAAGTGCCATGACAAAGACTTGGACAAAATTAGTGGGGTTGTCTCTGTGTACAGTGAAAATGGGTGGATGAACGAGAATCTTATGCATGAATGGCTGAAGAAGGTGTGGGGGTCAATGGCCTTCTCACGCCATCTTCTGGTTTGGGATGCCTACAGATGTCACATCTAAGACTCCACCAAGTGAGCAGTCATCCCTGGCAGCTGCATCAGCTTCGTTCAAGCTCCAGATGTCTGCACACTATGGTGATCTCTACAAGGAATTGTTGTCAGGTCGCAAGAAATTCCTGTCCAATGTGCTCTAAAGCCAGATGGCATACTACATGCCACCAGGGTCAGCATATTTCACAAACTGGGCTTAGTAACCTAGATGATAGGTGATTTCGCCAGCACACCCAGAGGTTGGTGATAACCAAAACAATGAGTTGGCAGTAGATGATGAATTAGACCCAGAGGATTGTTGTTAATATTTGTATAATCATATTAATGTAACAGTTGGTATTGTTTTATAAATAAAAGCTATAATCTACTTTAATCTATAATGAAAGGTTTTGCCACCAGATTTGAATAAAACACAAAGAATAATGGCTTCTGCTTGAATAAGGGCATGCTTAAATAGGTACCTGCGGAAAACAGTACTTGAAATAACTAGCCACTGGGGCCCTTATTTGCATGGCTACGGCACACACACACATACACACAGAGAAAGAGTGTGTTTTATGGTACATATAAAGAGGCAACAGTCACAGAGCATCAACATATCTGAACATCCTTTGAGACCTACCTCCATAAATCTAAATACAACTAAGAGAGAAAGAGTGTGTGTGTGTGTGTTCATGCACAAACTAGTTTGATTTATTTTCACTGTCAGTATGCCACTAGTGTTGAATGTGCTGATGAAAAGTTCGCACAGAAGATACCAGATGAGGATAGGGATCATATGAAGATCACAGGTAAAATATGGTGATGATGGCATTTTAATTAACTATTTATCATTTTATGTTTCTGGTTTTTTAGACAAGATGAATATCATTTTAAATGTTATTAATTGTCCACATTTATGAGTGGTGTTATTTTCGTCTCATAAGAAGTGTCATTGTTGTTTCCAGTGAAGATCTTTTTAAGAATTCCGAGTGCTACAGAGGTTGAAGAAGCTGTAGAGAAAGGTAAAATATTTTGTTACTAGGAAGTGTTCTCGGGAGAAGTGCAGTCGTTTAATTCCGCGTACAAGTTGTCATTTTCTGTCAAGTGATAAATACAGATCCAAGCTATGAAATAATCACGGTTGGTTTTTTTACTGTAAAAAACCTATTTCTTAAATTTAAACATTGTAAAAAAGAAACTGTTAATAACCGTAACAAACTGTAAATTACTGTAAAAACCATAAAAATGTTAAAAAAAGTCTTTCATTATAAGCAAATTGCACTAGTCCTAGTGTATGTCATTAAACACATTCATGCTATAGCATCTTTATTCAAGGGTTTCAAACACATTTTATTGCACATTTTTGTGTGAATATTTCCAAAATTGGCAACTATTTGCTCAGTCGATGCTGATGAAGCTGGGCATGATAGCTGATTGAAAGAAATTCAATTGGCACTCCATAAGATTTGAGGTCCTAGCTTCCACCGATTAATCAGTGAGAGCTAGTTTGGTGGCAACATTGGTGGAAAAGACCATGCTTGTGCCTGATAGTTTATCAGCAAGGTGATGAAACTTGGGTCTTTCATAGTTATCCATTCATTGGCAGTGTCTAATTGCTTTGCAATAAGAATTACATCTTTGTACGAGGGATATAGCATGTCGGAAACTATATTCATTAGTGAGGATTATTAGTGGGTATTACTATTAGTCTGTTAACTCAATTGTTGTTTATGTATTGTAGTCATGCTGTAGTAGATGTTGTTACATTGTTATCATTGTACTATAGCTGCCTTTTGTTTCGAATTGATTTTTTTTATAAATCAGTGTAAAAAACTGTAAAAACCCTGTTTTTATATGACGTTAATGGATGTTAATTAATGCTGTTAATAACATATGCGTAAAA
The DNA here is from genome assembly GCA_025642065.1 of Paralvinella palmiformis. Classification (NCBI taxonomy): domain Eukaryota; kingdom Metazoa; phylum Annelida; class Polychaeta; order Terebellida; family Alvinellidae; genus Paralvinella; species Paralvinella palmiformis. The sequence goes on from JAODUP010000021.1 coordinate 814,402, forward strand.
AAACTGCCAACCTTGGAAATCATTATTTTAAAATATGCAGTAACAAAATTTTACTAAATAGACTGGCTGGTCTATTAATCATCAAACCTTCAATGTTCATTCATGATTTTATGCTGTAAAATTTTTAAATATGAATAATCTGATTATTTATCAAATATATTTTTTTCATGCTAAAACATACTGATGATTGTTCAATACCTAACTATTCTATGATATGTGGCAATTGATAATTTTGCACACAAGAAATAGTACTTTATGAAAGATGCATCCATAGTAATTAATTAAAAACATGGCATGGGGTATTACTAATGCACTCATATATATATATATATATATATATATATATATATATACATACACACATGCACACAAAATATTGCAGCTTGTGAGGAGCTTGGCGTTCACCACCTAGAGAAAGTTCTACTCTCCCTACCTGACAAAAAATGGTCATTTGATGACTTGCAGACAGTTTGGGAAAAGTTGGAGTGCTTAGTGGAAAGTGAAAAGATCTATGGTATAGGTGTGGCAGATCTGGACAAGTCTCAACTAGAACAGCTGTACGAATGGGCCAAGGTATGGTGTGCTTACTTAACTAGATTACTAAGAGTATATACAGTCGGGCTCGATTATACTGCGGTCCATTATAACACAGAATCAGATATAACATGGTCAGACCTTGGGCCTTGAATCATGGACAGAGCATTTTTACATGAAATGGCATAAAATCCGCAACTGACCGATAAAATATTTCAAAATAATGCATAAAGCTGACATGATATATTCATGGCTGGATGATATACTTCATATTTATGAAGATAATTATGATTAGTTGACAATGTAATCATGTAATCACACACATAATTGGTGGCAATCAGAATTAGTGTATTTGTAATAATTCTACTGTCAGATAATCATTATAGATTATCCTGTAATGGCATCAACTCCTGCTGAGCGTTCAATGTTCTGATTCACTTTGCCACAGAAGTGGTCTCTGTTCCTGTGCTTGATTGCTCTTTTGAGTGCATGGCACAAAGTTGGTCTCGATCTGTTGGTGTGCAGTTGTGTGACAATTTATTGTTTACAGTTGAAATTTCTATTATTTTCCAGTTCAATTGTTAAGCAGAGTTTCAAAATGGAGTTCTTTACAGCTTTAGTGATCAGCTGTGTTTATGATACCTAACTATAGATGATTTGGTCTCTGTCACAAGATGATTAAATCTTTCAGTGTATGATGTGATGATTTTGTCTTTATGCAGGTCAAACCATATATAAACCAGGTTATTCTGGACTCCTGCTGTGTCATGCCAGCCGAGCTGACAGAGTATGCCAAGGAACGAGACATTCGACTGTTAACGCACAATGATCCTAAGGGTAAGTTATATCATGTGGTACATGTAATCCCTATTATTGAATGGCTCACAGAGAATATCATTGGTTAAAAGGAAGGCTGTTGTTTCTTGTTGTAAAAAAAAGGAACACATTGCTAGATTAATGTGGATATTAATTAGTGTTTTCAGTTTATGGATAATATTTAAGCTCACTTTTATTGACTAATAATAATAATATGTGATATATATATATATATATATATATATATATATATAGTGCCCTATCCAGCTAGATGGTTGCTCTAAGGCACTTTACAATTTTATTATCCCTGATTCAGACCTGTTCCAATCCAGAACACATCTCAACTCCCAAGGGAGCATACAATGCATGCTGCCATTATAGGTGCAAAGTGTTACTCAAATACATAGCTATCACATCCTGTCAGGTTCTTATATTTATGGATGAGTAAACCAGTCGCCACATGACAGCATTGTATCTCCCGGAGACTCGAACCTGTTCCCCCATCGGCTACGAGTCCTATGCTCTAACTAAATACGCCATCACGTCTCGATTATAGGAAACACTGAAAACAAAATATAGTTATTTAGGCTCATTTGGCATATTTGGGTCTAACTGGTAGTGCAGTTTGCCTACAAATCTCAACAACCTGACTTCAAATCATGGCAAGTCTGAGGGTGTTCATCTTTCACTTTGTTTCATTACCTTCGGAGCCCATTTAGTCTACAATGTACACAATATCATCTGGTATATTATCATCATCATCAACAGTCAGTCTAATGCCTCAAACTTATTTTGGTAAACGAGTTGTGCTGTGAGGAAAAACACGAAAGGATTCATTGATGAACATTGACGCCATGGTGTCAGCAGTTGATTTGCTTTGACTCCAACCACAGCTGTAAAACTACTCATCGTTTTGTAAATTTACGCAAACGCTTCCATAGCTCAGTGGTAGTGAACTGTGCTATTAACCACCAGATCAAATCCTGGTGTTACCCGTGATTATGGGATGTTATATTTCTTCTCATTTCACAAGAGAAGTCAGTCCATCACATGGCCATAAATGTCAGATGTGACCAGTGTCGTGCTAATAAAAAGTTTGTTTACTGAGTCACTGGTAACATGGAGGCTAAGACGAAGTAACATATAGATGAACAAGTTGGGAAAAGTTTTGTGCACAGAGTATTGTATTTACTGTTGAAGAACACCCGGAGTGAGTTTAAGACAATGATGCTGATGCTTTACGCTGGATATGCATCACAAATGATGTCCGGTTCAGCGGTCTTTTCTTCTGGGTTGGTGATTACGTACATGTGTAATGAATGAAAGTGAAAAATACGTTTTATACGTATTCAGAGTTATTCCTAGGACCGCGCCTTGCGCTAATGGCGTGGCCATACTCAATAAGACCCAACTAAAAACATGTCATGGGCCCAAGGGTGCATCGAAAGTTGACCTTTTGGGTCCGAAATGTTTTTGGTAAGCAACCACGCAAATAGACAATTAATTCATCGGAAATAAGGACTGTTTATTTGTAATACAATATGCGATCCAGAATTCGCAAATCATTTCATTTTGGTTGATCAAATGTCCCATGGTATCTTGAAAAGTCCCATGAAGTTTAGACCTAATGGGCCAATTGACATGTAGCCCAAATCCAAGGAATAACTCTGCATATTGATAAATGGATGAACGAAATGAAGCAAGTCAGTGAAGTTTGTGGGGTTTATGGATTACCTGTCATATTGTATGAAGCAGAGGACTAATTAGGAATGATTTGCCTCAATGAAAGCTATTTTGTCTGAGACAGTATGAAGAACTAGTTAAAGAGTCGACAATACTCGTCAGTGGGAAAATTCTCTATTTGAACACTATGTATTGTGCATGTAATCACTGACAATTGAAGTTACAGGAAAAAGTATATCAATTTAAAATCAACTGATGACCTAAAAGATAGAAATTCAATTCAGGTTGCCTTCTAAGTAACGCCGATGTTTCCGATCCATCTTCTTTCACTTGTACAAAATGTTGAAAATGTCTTCCTCTTCCATATCTGTTGACTACATCTTCTCGGTGTCTATTCAAATCTTAGACTCAGTCAAAGAAAATTAATAATCCTGGCATTTTTTCAAACGTGGTTAAACACATTATATGCTCTAGATAACTTTCTGATTAAAACGAACACAACAGATAAATTAATTGGTAAACTGGTCACTTGGATGTAAACAACTTATGTCTGTACAATGTTTGACTATATATAAAAAATGCTGTTTTGACAGGACAGTGTTGAAAATATGTTGAGAGTTTTTAATCAATTTGTGATATAAAGAAAGGTTTTTGACATTAGGAGTGAAATTGTTTTTAACATATTTAGGTTTTGGTTTTCAACATGTTGAAAGCCTATTTTTGACAGCTGGATAAAACCGTAGTTGAAACTGCCAGTGTCAAAAACCTGTCGACTCTGCGTATATTGATGTCAACTAGCAGAAGATGCTGAGTGAATTAAAAAATGTATTGGTTAATTGCATTATTAATAGTTTAAAAACATGGTCAGTACTGATTAAATTCGGCCTTATTATTATTATTATGTCTGAATGAACACCCATAGCTGTAATATAAAAATTTTACACACATATTTGACAATCTATTTATTTTATATTTAGTGATTTTCATCCTTTTGTTTGCAGAAATCTTGTCAGAGAAGAAATTCCAGGGACTAATTAGTACTGCCATGACTAGTCATGATTCAGATAACTGGCAACCAGTGTGGGTTGTCCGGTACACGGTCCTCTTTAAATGGCGTGGCATCGTTAAAGCCAAAGGCTATATTGTGAAAGGGTCAAAGGACACCAAGAAGAAATTACCATAATAAGTATTATCTCCTATCTTGTTTAACGACCGTCTACTGTAAATTATTATAATCTTTGCTCTTTTATGTTATCATTGTTACTGATATAATCTGATATAGCATTGTCATTGTTAGATTTATGGATATTTTATATACAGCCTCATGGCATAGCACTACTTCAATTCAGCATGTTTTAAGTAATTTTTTAAAAGTGAATTTTTATTTCATTAGCACCGGCATCTTACAAATGTATTAATCCAGGGTTGGTATGAATAATAATAATAATAATAATAATAATGTAGATTTAATATGGCACTTATCCAGTTGTTATCTGATTTAAAAAAATCATTTTAATACAGCTGCTTCAGAAACTTTCTATATGATTGTAAGTGTGCTCTTACTTTAATTTGATCGATATTGTTGATAACTGCAATAAGGGCATCTAAAACAATATGATAGAACATGTGATTAACTAGGTACGTACCTTTATAAGACCATATCCTGTTGTGTGATTTTGCATTTTTATGTTAAAGGGAAATAAATTATAGAGTTATCTTGATAGCTTGTCTTCGACTATTTTTGTGTGTACAGTCATACATATTTAAATAAACCAGTGCTGCAATTAAAAGTGATAATTTATCTCTTTCATATTGTATGTTTTATATGTGGATAACTTTGTTTATAAAATAATCTCACCATTATCACCCGCTAGCTCATCTGTGCTGTAAAATAATAATAATAATAATGTTGTCTTTGTGGTTTAACAGATGTCGGTTGCCGAACTGCAGGTGCAGTTAGACACAGACATTGAGAACATGGGTTCAACTGACAGCTTAAGTCTGAGGAGTCTGTTAGATTTCCTTCTAACTCAATCACGTTCAATGGTTGCTTGACCCATATAGCTTACCTTGCTCATAAAAGCAGCCCAAACAAAGCTCACAATAATATTAGCTATATAATGGAATACAATTTGTTAATATCAAATATGGATTGCTGATCTGGGAATTATTCTGCTAGTCAAGAATTTTCTCTGCTTATATAATCTTATTTAGCCCCTACTAAAATGGTGCCGGTATCGGGTTGGGGTGATTACAGGACCAACATAATTGATTACGATTACTTAAGAATACTATGATTATGATTACATTTATTCTGAAAGTAATCGATTATGATTACATCCTAAAGTAATCACGAATACAACATATATCACGCAAACATGAATGTGATGCTTCATCAATATTCACTCGGTTACATGTATAATATCGCTAATTAAACCACCCAATGTCTAGTAACATATGAACCAGTGGTGGTTGGTTACCTTGACAACAAGATCACAGCTGGACTGACTTAAAATTGAGATAAACATCCAATTTTCACAAGGACATTAAAGCACTATTATTCCATTTAAATACATTATTTTACATGTAAACAGAATTGGAATTGTTCTACTATATGTGTGAAATATATATATTTAATAACGAAATGCATCATGTGTGGCGTGGCTATAACCAAGTAAGGTCTATATAATATATAGGATAATTATAATACAGTCAAACCTCCAACTCCGACCACCTCTGTAATTTGAACACCTCTGTAATTGAACCACTTTTCAGTCTTAAATTATTACTATGCTTTAAAATTGTATTTTTCGTCTATAAACTGGACCAACTCCGTACTTGGACCTTTGATCTCCGTCTAATGCCCACGTTTGTTATCCTGTTTGTGGACCTGGGCTCAATATGTAGCCATGTTTATGTTCACTATCGCATGCGTTAATTTAATTGGCTGCTTTGTCATCCGACTGCTGGCCAATCAGGGTCGTTTGCAGCTGGAGTTAAAATGCTGGTGTCGCAAAAGCCATGAACGATTGCTGGCTGTGTGACTAGTTTGGGCTTAATCATATGAAAACATATTAATCTGAAATGCCTGTTTATATTACTTATAATAGTGGCAACATCTGCATGAACCAGTGTTTCAACACATTTTCCTTTCATGTTAATAGGACCAATAAACTGACAAATATATGACAGCAGTCCGTCAATGGGTAAATTGGTTATATTGTTATCTTTTTGCTTAAATACGAAACCATATCTCTGACATGATATTACGTGGTAAATAATCTAACGCCTTGTGTAATGGTGAAAGTAATCGCCGATTGTGATTACATTTACAATGTATACGATTACATTGCATCTGAAATGAAATGGCTACTACGAATATTTGAGATCACGTAAACGATTACGTACGATTATTACCCAATGGCTGGCGGGTTTTCAGTGAAGTGTTGCTGTGTCAGCACCAATACAGTGACATCTTAACAATATTAATATACTCTTGTGCGGTGTCACCATTCTGTTCCTTTGTTTTAAGTAGGTAGACTGCTTTATAACTTTTTGGTCATTACTATCCTGGGGGATTATTGTTTTTGTTGTGCTGTCTTTTGGCACGATGAGCGTCCATGTATTGTTTGAATGGTTACATTTAGTAGCCACACCAAAGATCGTATAGGGTCTTTGGCCAGACTCCTTTCTCTTGTGATGTGGAACAGTCTACATGGCCTCTTAGTTTCTGCTCGGTGTAGCGTGTACGTAATAAATATATTTGGTGGCCAAGAACAAACAAACACACACATGGGGGGAGCACTGCTGCAAACCTCAAGGCCAGGGTTAGAATCCAAGTCACACTTGTATCTATGGGATCTTTCCCCCCATCAGCCATACGGCCCAGATGTAATAACTGCTCAGACTAAAAAAAAGCCTCACACACAGAGATCACTCACAGAAATATTAAATATTGTTTGATGAAATTAATATATGGTTATGGATCGAATCCCGGCGTTACTTTGTCCACGGGATGTTTCTTCTGGCCATCCCAATTCTACACAGAGTATCCCCATGTCCTGACGCTGTTTTTTTTTAAAATCAGTGACCAATACATTACAATGAGTAAACGTGCTTCACTAACTAATTACTGAAACAGTAGAATGATATTGAAAATGTTCCACAAAAATGATGATTATTCATCTGGCTCTCTTTTTTATTATAAAAAGCATCATCAAATTAGTTCAGTATAACAATTACCACTTTTGTATCTAACTTGTTTGTGTCAAAATATTGTTTACAAGAGACACCATACTGCGATGTACTACATCTAGCTGTGAATCCTGAAATCTCTTTATCAGGCTCCAATTAACATGAGTGAGTGAATTATTTAGCCTCGTCCCTGATTACACCTAGGACAAATGGCCAAAGAGCGACACCCTAGGGAAATTTCTCACAAATATAGGTTCGATTCAAACCCTAACCTGGAACCCTATACAAAATACTAACGTACGGTGAACATTGTATGATAACCTTCATCGCAATTCCTGGGCGACACTAAGTGACCACTTTGTGCCTACGAACCATTAATGTCTACTGATCCAGTACACAGGAAGTCACCAACAACAGGTAATCTGAGTGGAGATTCTTATGACACTGCCACTTAATTTACATATTTGGTTTGCGCTGATGACTAGAGGAATATTGGTTCATCATATTCGCTAGTTCTTTCATGTGTCACTACGCGGTACCACTCTAGTCGCGAATCGACTTAGAGGGATAGAAAACACTTTGAGGACTAATACAGCTATACTCACAAATATCATAAATAATGTCAAAATGTGTAAACGATCACACACATATTAAATAATCCAGTTCAAAGTGCTGAATGCTGACGTCACTTCAACGCATCCGGTTGACCTGAAGTCTGTAGAGCCCGTACAAAAACATGTAAACAAGTGAGAGCAAGGAATTATTCCAGAAGATAACGCAACTGCGTTGTTAAGATTACGTCATGAATGACATACGACGATATCAGTTTGAGCCAGAAGGAACCTGACAAGAGGAAGATGATTCAAAATGGTTCAGATATTAACGCTCAAGAGAATCTATAATCCGCGTCAGTATAAAGATCGCCGATGTGACGTCGGAGCATTTCAATTTGCTCCTTCCCGCCTTCGAATCTGGATTCCGGTGCAGCTGTAATGGCGGCCCTCCAGTAATTTGGATTATTTCCCTATATCTATGATATCAGTTATATTTAGCGATTATTATTGTGATTTTTTTTGTTACTGTTCTAAGCATTACAAAATTAAGAAATATTTTCTGAGGGTGGACTGTCACTTTAAGTTAGGTGCTAACCATTTCTACCATTTGCTTGACGGCTATTTTTAGAATGGAATCGACTTCCTATTTAGACACGTAATTCAAAGACAGGTTATCGGAACATTCTGACATGTCTAATCTAGTAGACTTGACAGGATTATGAAATTGCACTGGCTTAGAAATATACGGTTATTCGTGATCCTTCGGTGAGAGTAGCTGGAAGATCCTTGACGTAAAACACGACGGAAGTGGACAAATTTCCCTACAAAACATTAGCCCTTACTGATGTAGAGTAGGTCTCCTGGAAAAAGGGAATGATGCCCTTCTTCGTGAGAAATGTGAGAAAAACAATAAGTGGAACAATTGCTTATTGTCTCTTATAGACAGGACCTGAATATCATGACAAATAATGCGACACGGAAATATCTTAACTTCACTGGTGGACGTTGGTAAGATACTAGAAGAGACTGATGTGTTACGTGGCCCGTCAAATCATGACAAATCATCTGGATCAGACAAAATATATATCCAACAATATGGAAGAAGTATTTGTAAGACGCTACATAGTCTGGATGATTACAGCGAGGACTGAAATAACTACACTCCTGTCCCGTGATTATAGCGCTGTGCTACAAATTAATCGTCTTGTCAGGGTTCGAAACTCGGGGTGATAGCTGTCATGGTAGGATGTTTTCCTAAGGAAGAGCACCTCTCTCAGATGTCCCATATATATATATATATATATATATATATATATATATATATATATCGCCAGAGTCGAGGCAAAACTAATCAGTAACTGTAAGCTGAAGTTTACTCAGAAATCAAATCACAAAATACTTTGTTTCAAAATTTTGGACAATGAAGGATCGTTCCACATATTAGATAAACGGGCTGAACTATTAGATGAAGATCGTTGTTTTGACGACTTCACCCCTATATCTGTTCATTGCGTACGTTAACGATTAATCGGTCAAATATTCTAATATAAATCAAGAGGATGAGCACTAAAGGCACAATAATACAATATTAAAAGTCAGACTGCAATCCACGTCGGAAACCAGCGAAAGAGAAGACCTGGATTACACAAACACCATTCAACCGAAAAGGTCCAGGTTACGTCCTTCTAAAGGTGGTTAATTAGAGGTATATATATATATATATATATATATATATATATATATATATATATATATATATATATTTAATGAAACTCTCATACTAGTATAATTTAAGTCATTCTAAGGCACTAAAATAAAAAATAAAATTAAGTTGCATATAAACTAGACACAAGTATATAAAATATATAATCATACATCACAATCAATTCAAATTAATATCAATAACCCTAACCCCTAACCCTAATTCTCATCCCAATAGTAAGCCTAATCCTAACATACACAAAGGTCGGTACTAATTACCAGACAAAGCAATACTTAACTGTGTGAGTGTTAAGAAGAGATTTAAAGCTTTCAAAATATATCATTCACTTCTAATCTCTTTCAATAACTTCTTCCACTAAATTGAGGCTCCGATCTGACTAAACGTTACAAAGATATATCGTAGAATTGAATTAAAATATCGTATTTTGAGGAATGGAATGAGTAGCGGTCATGTTGAACAGTACAGAATATTACTACCACGTTCTCTGCTAATACTACCTAACCATGCTAGTAAATTTAAAGATCCCTTTGACAGCACAGATTACTATTATTATACTCGAAATTTTCATCAAATTTTATTAGCACATTTTCATTAACGCGCACATGTATATATGGTCACCCACAATTAAGAATTGTTAATTTTCCTCCTTTAGGAAGTTTGGCATTTATTTTGTTATTTTGAATCTGAAGATAAGTATAGCTAATTATGTACACATCAAACAGAACTCATCAATTCGGTATTAAAGATAATCAACAATCAGCTGATATGGATGCGTGTGAGGTGATTGCTAATTTTCTCTCAAACCGATAACAAAGGACCTAGTTGGGAATGAGTAGATATTCGTGAGTTCATCTACTTAAGGTTTTTCTCATGACAGTACGTTGTCTTATCCCACTTGTTTTTTATATAAAAAAATCTTTTTACAAGTACGCCGCGTATAATACAATTTCAACTCGTCATATTGATCTGAATATTATTGAAACCTCTAATAAATTTAATGCTATTAACATTAAATGGTTTAATAGCAACGATTTAAGCAAGACCGTCTTAACGTAAGGACGTGGTGGGCAGTTGCTCGGGGGACCCACGAGCATAGCCCCATGCTAATCTATGTATGCTGTGAATGGTTGTGTAGGTATGGGCCCCAGTGCACTATAACTACTATAATGTCGTTACGACAACTCTGGATTCAAGATAAGTTATGTTTTATGTCCATTACTAAAATTGATCCTGTTTCTGGTATCTATTTATTCTCTGATACAGAATTTCAGCTACAACATTCACCAAAGTTATTGGGTTTTATTTTAGATGATAATAAAATTTTGACGAACACATTCGTACTAGGCCTATATATGCACTATATACAGATGATAGACAATTGCACGTTTGATGGCAGAATAAAACGATTTATTTGAATAAACAATCGACGAATATTATAACAAAGTTTCATGTTATCAAACTTCTTGACTTATTTTATGACATTTCAGCTGAACTAAAAATACACACGAAATGGAAATAGTTTTAAAAAGGGGGGTTTATATTATTTTGAATTTATGAGAACGAGTCAAACTATGAAACCTTATTAACATTTTTATAACGTATGTGTTTTTTTTCCTATTGAAGTTTTTAAGTCTGTAACTGGTTATAATCCTGTTTTCATGTCAGATTTCTTTTCAGAAAACAAACTAAATATGACTTTACAGATAACCTTAAATTAATTGTACTTGATTTTAATAAAGATACACTCGGCCAAAAGTCAGTCAGATATTCTGACGCACATGTGTGGAATGATGTTCTAAATGAAGTTGAAGCAGCAGCAAATATTGATGTTTTTAAACAATTATTTAAGATGTGGAATCACCCAAACATGCCGCGGTGTTATTTATGTAACGTTATACATTAGTGTATAACAATTATTCTAAATTTATAGTGTCATGTGTTTATAAGAATTTAAATGTTAACATTTATGTAATATACATGATGTTGCATTGTTATATCTTATAGTAATATCACTGTAAATTATATGTACAAGAGTAAACATTATATTATTATTTATGTCGAGCAATAGCGTACTCGCTAGTGTTGTATTGTTATATTGTGTACTACAACTCTAAATTATATTTATGCTATGTTATGTTTGTCCTAATTGTATGTTGTGTTAACTGCAACGAGCGTAAACCAATGGTAGCCGGCCATATTCAACGGGTTTTAAAATAGTTTGTCTGAACCTAGATCGATAGTTTATTGCGCCTTGTTGCAGTTGCTTTGTTTTTCGAGGGAGATTCCCTGGGTGTCGCTTATTCAACACAGCCTCTATGTTGAAGTAGTTGAGAAAATCTTCCCCCACACTCACAGGGGAGCAGTATGGAAATATGGAGCTGAAATACCCTGAGGGTTACCTCGGAGGGTCTTTAACGTCCACCTTTATTTTTAATAATTCAGTGGAGACGGCAGCGCCATTTAACGTGGTCAGCCACCCACGATGTTGTGAGCCGAGAAATTAATCTCTGGAAAAGTTTCGACCTCATGCTGGGATCGAACCTGTGATCCTTGGCACCAAGTACTGGGTACTTAACCGAAGCTCACGTATTACGCCTTTGACTGACCGCCATTTTATATAGATTTCTTTAACCGCTAGGTGGAGCTACAAAAGTGAACGACAACTGCTAACGGTAAGGAACTGTTTCCTAACTATACCTTAATAAAACAATCTAATGTCTGAACATGTTTTATTAAACTCAGATTAACTATTAACCTTGAGGCCCCCAAATCATGGCTTTTTCTGTTCGACAAATAAGCCTAGATGCGCTGCGTGACTACAACGAAGTGTTTATATAGCTATCGTCTGCTACTCACTGATATTCAGTAAAGAAAAATAGAGTGAAGTCTATAATCTGATAGTCTACCTTGATATGTTTTTAAATTATGTAGCTTATATTCTGTTGAAATTCATCCGGAAATCAGACAATAAATTGTTTAATGTGGATTTTCTCACGCAAACCAAGATTCCCCACATTTTTATGCCACTGAACACAATATAAAATTGAGTATTAATATAAAAATTGTTATCATTTTAATTATCGTTCGTTCAGTTCTAATCACGTCTTAACGCACTTAACAGTCAGGTTTCGCATTTTTCTCCCATATTGAGCTAATTTATAGGTTGATTGATGTTTTCCAATCAACAAAACTAACATACCTTTCGCGAAATCATGCGAACACATACTGATAATATGACAATTAAATGGCCATTCAATTCATGTCTGTTTTATGATAAATTTCAAACGTTAATTTACATTGGTTTTACTGAGTGGCCGAAAAGTGACAGAAATATTGCATTGTGAGTGACAGTTTTTGGACATCCAATTTAAATATCATGAAAAACTAATACCTACTATCCAACAAAATGATCTATCGACTATCGTCACCATAGAATAGATTAGTTTATTATAGGCCTAGATCTATTCTATCTTATAATCCAGTAATTGTTTTACAGAGGATTAGTAATTAACAACATATGTGATCAATTTCAACGTGGTTTTGTAATCTACCATGTAGCTATTTACATTGTTATGTCTTCTGCTTACTAAATGATCTTAAATATTCCCTTATTAATACTCTAAGTAGGTTGTCGTTCGTTAGTATTTTAGCTTTTTTAATATCCGAATGAGTTCGAAAACTGTCTCCGATTTCTGTCATGTCCAAATGGTGTTAAACTATCAATATATACTCCTTAAGAAGATCATCAAAATAAAATAGACAATTTTTAATCAAGAGAATTGTTCACTTCATCATATTCATGTTGATGTTATGGGTTTGGTTGGGTTGTTAGGACGTGATATATATATAATTACGTGTCTGAATATTATCCGGGATACTCTAAATGGTATAACATATTCACTAAAATTTAAGCTGATTTAAAAGTAGTATACCACGCACGCACGCGCGCGCGCGCGCGCGCACACACACACACATATATATATATATATATATATATATCAGTGTTTTCCTTCGGTAAAAATAAGCGATAGGCGGTATAGGTGAGCCACAAAGACGCGAAGCTAATCTAGAATTTTAACAAGATATAAGCTATAAATTCAAGACAGAATGTGGACAAGGAAGCCTTTGGCTTATAATGACAGTTTTCCACTTTTAACAGATAGCTGTCAATTTTATTTAAAATATATATTTACACAACTATCTGATTATTATTCAGATAATAATAAGATAATTTGTTCCATTTATTCTGATACAATCCTTAAATCTAAGTTTGAAGAAACTACTTATCTTCACAACCGTTTGATTTTTTTAAAAGATTTTTTATGGTGGAGAACAATCACTCCATTTCTGCGGTATTCTTTGGCACTGTTAGTGCAATGGCAGCGAACTGATGCGAGGCGAGTGTGCAGCGTTTTCGAGTTTTTTTTCTTGGAAAGTTCGTCTGTGCAGCGTAAACGAAAGAATTTAACCGATTAGCACTTCGATGATTGCTAAAACAGAAAAAGGATTGAGTTGGACAAAAATAATAAACAACAAGACCAATATTGTTATTTATTGTTAGAGCCATACTACTACTACTACTACTACTAATAATAATAATAATATGTTCACGAAAGCTATAATAGTTTCGTTACCATTTGCTTTTTGGGTTGTTTTGCCTACACTTCGCATTTGACGTTTGGGCGCCAATTGACATGTGGATGCCGTGGTATTGATCGACTTTTTGGAGACAAGCGCGCACGCGCGCGCGCACACACACATGTAGCGCAAAATTAAATTCAACCAAACATTAACCAGAAGAACTGTGACGAATACGGTAAAAGTCAGTTTAATATGTCACAGGCAAAGCAGAATTGTATATCGCAAAAAAAACTGTTGCCAAACAGGTCACTGTTACGTGTTATAGTATGTGAAAACTGCGTGCAAAACGGGGCGCCTCAATGGCAAGAAACGTCAATCACATCATCCAGTAGCATTAAATGTGCTTCATAAGTCAGTCACTATAAGCAACTTTAGAAGACTGAAATACATCGTTGCTAAATGCGCCATGTTGTAGAAATGTAAGCGATTTTGTGCCATCATTATGTACCGCTTGCTGACGACGAAACGTGAAATAAAAATATTGCGTCACCGAAATATGCATGCATGCTCAAGATATTTATGTGATAAACTCATTGATTTTAACTTGATTTCCAACGGTCTGTTGCGTTTTCGTTTGATGTGTTTATCTTTTCACGTGGCGATTAATTCCTGAACATGGCAGTCTGAATAACAACAATGTCGTCTGAGCCGGCAGTTTCACGGAAATCGTTCGAAATTCCATACAAATCTCTGTCCGGTGAAAAACACAAAGTACGACTTGTGATGAAGCCCAAAGCCCGGAAGAATGACGAAACTCCAACCATTCTAACTCAGCTGTCAACTGTTTCTTCCACCGATGCATCGGTGTACTGTATTTCCGAGATCGAGGTCAATCTGGATCCGAACTCGCAGCATGATCTAGACAGAGCAGTCGCCGCATGCTCTAACGATCAGCCAATGGTGACTGAGGAATCGACTCCGGAGATGGATGAACCTTCGGGATATCTGGCTCTGAAACGTAGTGATAGTAAGAGACCAGAGAGGGATAGAAAGCAGGAAGCGTCATCTCTTCCCCTCACGAAACCAAGAAAACCAAAGAATGTTAAAACTAGGATGAGACGATCAGGTGTGGATCAGTCAGGTGTAAGAAAGCGATTGGCTGGGAATTCGGAACAACAGGAGGACAACAGGTCAGAAACAACTGATGCAGAAAGTATCTACAACTTTGATTTATCGCCAGAATCACAACGAAAGCTGTTAGCCAAAAAGCAGACACAACGTCGACGGGTAAGTGTCTCTCATAATTAAATGTCTAACTTGTGCCCACATTTGTTTGTTTGATATTTTCGGTATAAATATTTATGACGGGACACCAATATATATAAGACGTGCACCATCAGCATTAAGCATAAGGCTCCCATTGCATTGTACCGTTGCTCAACTGGTTGGCCAAGTCTGTATATATTGTGAAAAAAGCACGAGAGAAATCATCTGCTCATAAGTTATAGAGGTGTTTTAAAGGTACTTGCTAATCTCATGCCAATAATACAATTAACTGTGGAAAAAATATGGAAAAAAATGAAAACATTCATAATTGTTCGGGTAATGCGTCTTAGATCCAATAAACGAGAGATTGCGCTCACTCGTTAATTTCAAACAAAGTATTAATGTGACAACAAAAAGCTCCAAAAAGCTGAAGTAGTTAGAAATCACGGTCTGTTCGGATTCTGGTCTTATAATAGAACTAAAAGAAATTGGGAAGATTACATTTTGTTGTTTTTAACGATGTTCTCTTATGAAGGGGGTTTGCTTTGTTTTGAGGGAATGCTTAATTTCTATAGAGATTAGAGAACCAAGGTTCGAAATTGACCACTCACCATGGCGAGCGCATCTTTCTCCCGACGGGTATCAACGGATCCGCACTGGCCACGCTGGCGAGTGCTAATATTCGGTACCATTGACGAGCATAAAGTAGAGTACGGTCGTCAGGGAAATCTCACCCCTTAATTTAATTTAATTCGGCTGTTTTCCCCACTTTTTCTCGACAAAATTTGCAAACTTTTTACCTGGACGTCATATTGAGATGAATGCTGCACTATGGAATATTCGTTTTATTGATCCTACATTACTCACACAACGCCACCTGGCCTCAATCGGGCCTTTACAAAACGAATTAGCAACTCGGTGAGAAATGCTGTTATCGATGTGACCTCGATATTTGACCATTCATATTATATTGACCATCTGGTGGATCCAATGCCAGAGAAGATACCCGCAAATCAGCTAGGAAAGCATCTTTGTCAGTCTTCTTATATTTTCTGTATGAAATAACTTTAGCTGAAACAGATTGTTTCGTTTAAAATATATCAGTGCTAATAAAGAAATGATCAGACAGCATGGAAGACACAGACACACCCTCGATCAAATTATCATCATCACGGGATATGACAAGATCTAAGATGTGACTATGTCTATGTGTTCCTCTTGCACATGCTGTCTGAGATTGGCCGATCTAAGAATACCAGTCAGTTCTTTGGTGTCTGCATTTCTCTGGCAATTCCAGTGTATATTGAAATCATCCAAAATCACAGATGACCACTGCTAGATGCATGATGGAATAAATATCTACCTGGAGTCACATCATCAATAATTTTCCGGGCTGAAACATTACCAGTCAGCCAGGACTCTATAATGACAAGGGCATATCATGATCCGTATCCTTGACAACGTCAGTTATTTCATCAAATTCATTAAAGATCGACTGACAATTTATTAGACCAATACTTACAATTTGCATAGCTATGCCATTATAGATGGTGTCATTGACACAGTAATCTAATTACTTGCATTAGACCCTATCTGCTCTCAAAGCTTTTTTACTACGTCTACGTATCGATAAACAGATGCCATTACCACTATGACCATAACACAACTGAGCTTTAGTTAGTTTAAACATTATGTATTAATCACCAAACACGTTAATCGTATACAAATGGGTCTTAGTATAATTCATTATTTAAATATGTATAGTTATATAAGAAGAAAATTCTGGTGTTTACCCAATGACGCCAAAAACTCTCAACCATTAACTCACGTAACCAAAACAAGGTTGTTAGCATAAACACCGGAATGGGCGATAATATAGGGCCATAATATAGTGCGTCACGTGGTCGATTAAAAAGCTAATTTTAAAAATACAAACAAACTAACTAACTATAATCAACTTATACTAACATAAATTAAATATAAATGATATAATATGCAAATACACAACCGTTTCACTGGTGTAACTATCCGAGAAATATTCTGATACCATTTCATGGAGAGTTAGTCATACTTCCCGCCATTGGTGATATTGTTTTCTATACGATGTTAGCTCCTTTTGTCTAAAAATATCAGCAACGATGTGATGAGATAGATCCTTGCATTAACAGATATAAGTCACGTGGTAGCTCATCACATTGACAGATCCCAGAGGTTTTGCGATGAGATTATTCTACTGTGATGGTTAAAGTTGAATTCCTCTACTAACGTCATTGACAGCAACTGAAAGTATAAGCGAATTTATTATTTATTGATAACAACAGAAAATGTAGACTATTCTCGTTGCGAATAATCAGTAAACTGATGTAAGAACCAAAAATATAGTATATTGCGACGTTATTCTGTTCTACAGTGGGACACAATTATTTTTAAAGTAAATTGGCTAAGGACTACGACTCAAATAATGGATGTAAGATATTCTTAGCTTTTTAGACAAAATTGGGATTGAAAGGGGTACGTTATGTTTAAATAATGTTTCAATGTAATATTAGATCTAGACACACGAGCACAGACACACAACAAACTTGTAAGTGTCTGAATTAGATAATGAATGAAGACCAGTTTTTGTAGAAATTAATTGACTTCCTTTTCTTGTTTAATACCAATCCATATGGCTCATCTCTGAATTTAACTGGGAAAATTTGGAAAATGCTTCCAACAGAAATGTGATTCCGAGGAAGAGATATTTTGCATGTATAATCTAATTTTTTACCGATCATTTGCATACTTTCATCTAAAATATATTTATTTGTTATGCACACAGGGACATTTTTAACAGTAATAAAATGCATAATGTGTAATTAGATTATTAAATTGTTATAATGATAAATTATTTTGATTACTCCAGTTAAAAACGTTATATGGTGGGTGGTACGATATCAATATAACCTTTTACTTAATATAAATAGGCAGCAAATTAAAAACATTTCCTGTCATTATTGGTTTTAATTATTCTTGCAATGTGAGCCGTCTTGGAGGAATTTATATTTATTAGGATTCTATATAAGTTGATCATTACAAAATATTAGTGTAATATTATTATTATAATACTATATTCCTGCTGTGGATTCAGGGTTTTAATCTGGCAAGAAGGATTTAACGAAATGTGAACACTTGATTTTCTTTATGCGTCTTCTCCCTTTAGTCGAATCATACAACAGGCGGGATAATACAGCGGTCAGCAACCTCGAACCAGCAGTTGATTATATACTAAAAAGTATCCTCTTTCAAGTTTACGGTCCCACAGCAACGTCCACTTTACAAAATATATGGAAGTATAATGTTGCTAGAATTTGTGCCAAAACCACAAACAATCTCTCAAGTAATATCAGTTACATTTATTCCGTGTATGACTAAGTAAAACAGCGAGCTAAGTAGAGACTTTATACGTCACTCAAACACACGGTTATTTTGATGTTAATGACGTCAAAATATTACAGTAGTTATCTATAACGGGGTTATCCTGAATAGATAATACGGCATGTCTCGTTTATATTGCTCTCGTTTATAATATGATTATAAAATAGAATCATAAAATAACTCACTAATTCAATATGTCTTACATCGTTTTGATGATGATGATGATGATTTGTTGCTTTATGGACACTTTTGTGTACATGGTAGGCTAAATGGGCCGAGCACGGAAGCACTAAACTACACACCACATGATTATTGTACAAATGATAGAGGGAATCAATACATAATCTTAACACGATGCGACTATATTATGTTTTAATGCGTGTCTAATAACGGCGCCTCCGTGGTCTAACTGGTAGCGCGTTCGATCACAGATCACTGCCACCTGAGTTCGAATCTCGGCGTTGGCATATCGGAAGGGTGTTTCATCTTTGAATTCGCTTCATTACCTTTGGAGGTCGCTCGCCCCTCTTATAGCCAACCGTGTACACAAAAGTGGCCGTAGAACACCAATCATCATCATCACCTAATAGCATACTGTCTGATCTTCATAGTATATCATAGAAATAAAGCTGTTGAAACTAATTGAAAGAACCAGGATCGACATACAAGCCTGGAGAGAGCGATATAATACTCTTATTCAAAGTGAGTACGATTTTAATATAGAATATCACATCTCACTATATATAATGGGGCACATGAATACAAATTAATAAGATATTCATCTTATGTTAAGCCATTATGCGGCAAATCTTGACAGTTATTTATCATTAATCGTCATATTATCAATGTTAGCATTTATGTATTTATCAGTAAAGATTAACATTAAAATTCCAATCATTAAAAAAGTACTATAAGATATGTTGCCACTAATCTTAGGCAATTATGCTCTTACAACTACGTCTCGTCACATTCATTTAGACTATTGATAAAATACAATAAAACAACCTGATTTTTCGACGATTTAATCTGTCTGGGTTTTTTTTGTCAGTGAAAGTTTAATTATATTTATTGATTTATCTAAAATAATTAATATAATAGCCGAAATGACAGTTTTTAACGTGGGTGGCAACCTCAAATGAGGGAGACCCATATGGTCTTTAATTTATATTTAGGTTATATTGTAAGATGGACGTATAACAGATAGCTACGTTTCTTTATAATCATGATATAATAATCAATCACTTCAGTTCGACAGAATGGCCAAACCACAACGCAGTGACATCAAGGAAGTATTAGCTTCACCTTCACGTGTCAACTATTTATCGATGGCTGCGCTGTTCTATGTTTGACAAGAAAGAAAATCGACACAGTACTTCAAACTGCAAGCAAACGTTCCATATAAAATATCGGTGTTTATTTGTTGAGATCCTGCGTAACACGACATCCAATAAACTAGTATCAGTTGATGACTTTTTGTGCCAATATTAAAGTAGTAATCACCTACTATGTTCATCCTCGTTAACTTGAATAAATGCTCAATAAAAGAATTCACACCAATTGATACCTCACTATTAAAAAAAATTAATAAAAATAAAATAAAGTCATGATAATACGCAAATAAGCAAATCCTTATTCTATCCGAAATTACATCAGCTAATGTGTGCTCTGCAATGCGTGGAGTGCAAGATTAACGGGAATTGGCGCACCAACATTAACTGTCATGTGTTAAAACAACTGAATGGATACTCGGTTCCTTTGGCCTTCCCTGGTGGCGGGGCTACCGTTTGGGGTCCTTCTGAGTGTTGTTGTTTTTTTGCGTCACAATTTGTACGTCGAACGCTGGCACCTCATACGCGGTATCATGATATTTCGTCGTATTTCTCTGCGCAAAACCAACAGTTGTCTCCGTCATAATGTAAAATCAGATCAGTTACTTCGTCGTTTTGTGCAACATTATCTTGACCAATAATGTTCGGATGTTTCTCCAAATATGTAATGTTTTCCCGTACGTATAATAAAGCTCCACATAACACTTTTCAGGGCATGTGTCTATTTCTTTGTCGCTCATAGTCTCAACCTGGTCAACCGTTAACTTTTCCCCGAGATACTGTTAGGCTTACCTGCCCGCGACCAGCCCAGCCAATCTCTCTTTCTCGACGCTGCAACCGTTTTGGTGGCGTGTCGACAATCACTTCTGGCCAGCCAGCCTCTACTTTACCTTGCAACAACTGGTCGATAATCGTCCATATTGGCTTCACGCAACATCATCAATCATTGCATACTCGATCAACATGTATTATATAAGGTCAGAAGACGCCAAACTGTAATGTACTCAGATGCCCATCACACAAGAAAGCAACCAAACCAAAATATGATAAGTCTTTGATAAAAGTTTGGCGTACTCAGCGACAGATTTACACATGGGCTAATATGGGGCTCCTCTGAACTAATTTGAAAGTATTTGAGGCCCCCCTAGTTGGAGTGGGCCTTTTACATTTAATGTGGCCCTTGAATATATCTTTTTTAAGACACGGGGGCGAATATACGTAATGAAGAGGCCCCAAATTCTATTATAATTTATTAGCCCAGGGGCCCCTTAAAGCCTAAATCCGGCCCTGTACGCACTTACTTACGTACTATACGTACTGCACGTGTAGGTTATTTAGCACAGAGTTGTACTAGGAAGCAGACATTTTACTTTTCTGGCGAGCGGGAGAAAGCCAGCTCTGAGAGCATATTTTTCTTCCGGGTCAGTGTCCTGGTTGCGGAGCAGCCGTCGATGCTGCAGAGTGGACTCGGAGGCCAAGGCCGCGTAAAGGGCCGTGACGTAGTCATACAGCGTCTCGTCCGAACTAACGATGTGGACCTCAGGGTCGGACCAGACCCATGGCCGTCAATGGTTTGTTCGGTTGTATCGCACTGTGGGGCATGGGATCAGTGTGTGCTAGATGACGGCGCGAAATGGACCATTCTTCAATCGCTTTTCCGCATCCTAGCTGGCTGCAGACGATCGTCCACTATGGGTCTTTGTGGGGGTGGCTTCAATACAAAGCGCTGTCGAATCTACCATTTTCGATATTAAGCTGGTGATCCACGATAGTATAAAGAGAGATATTGAAAGTGTGTGTTGGGGGCTTGGGAGTTTTGAAAATCTGGATCGTCACGCCCTTGCTCCCATTATCCATGCATGGGTAATATTTTACATCCGCCAACAACAAAGCTTGCGCAATATGGTTATGATGTATTGGTTGGTTATACAATTATACAAAACAATTGACACGTTAGTTGACTAACTGTAGGCAAGTAACATTTGAACTGACGAGATACTTGTTTTAATCAAGATAATCGCCAACACTGACGACAACGGTGTGTTATCCACTCAAGCGAGGGATATTAATTGGCGAGGAATATCGGCCCGCCACAACTTTTGACCCGTATTAGGTCGGGACAATAGTTGTCGACACATTTTGGCACGACAACTTCTGTCCCGCAAAACCGGTTTCCGAGTGCGCTCGGATAGATGCTCAAAATCACGAGGAATCTAACAACGGTTTCCGAAGGCATCTGCTATCGCGCTGTCTACATCATTGGATACACCGTATCCGGCACCAACTCGAAGGCGACAAAGGTTTCTCAACGCTGAGGCGTCAATGCCTTGATACTAAGCTGATTTACATATATAGTTGTAGCAAAAGTAGACGTCAGACAACAGTTACCACTGATCTTGTTCATTGCCCAGCTCAGGTTCTGTACGACGCTGCGATTGACGTCAGTTGAGTTAAGCGGGATTACGAAGGACAAGCGGACGGTTGCATATATATATGTATATATATATATATATACATATCGCAATGTGGCCTCATGGGTAGAGTGTGGGACTACTTACCCATGGTTATGGTCACGCCGTGCGGAAGGGCAGAGTCCGAATCCCGGCCGTAGCACAATAGTAGGAGTTTTTTTATCCACCCACGCAAATGAAAAGGTTTCTCCATCGAATATGTCATATATTGTAAATTCCAGCTTCTCCCTCATTTGTTATAATCAGCCACGTAAAATAACTGTCATTTCGACCATTATTATTACATGCATCATTATATATATATATATATATGTATATATATATGGGGGGGGGGGGATAAGGAGAAACCAAGAAATTGCTAAAATAACTGATGGAATATTAATCACAACAACACACTAATGTTCTGATGGCATAATTACAGACTGACGACATCGGGCGATAACGTTTTACTCAGTTATGTCACATAAATGTTATTATAGTTAATCATGTACTCCCTTGTGAGTTGAGATATGTGCTGGGTGGGAACAGGTCCGAGTCAGGGATAATAATATTGTAAAGCGCATTAGAACAACTTCTAGCTGAATAGGGTGCTACATAAATATCATATATTATTACTATATTATTATGTATGACAAATTCATATCGAGAATTCCCACAAAAGTATTTATTTTCGAAGAATGGGTAGAATTAAACCAGAAACAGCAAATTCCCTCATAGTCCATTCCTTGACGTGGTGAGGGGGCTTATGTGTCTCAGCGACCTACAGAGCTATGCCAGCAGGAGCTTTGGCTTCTGTTAGCACCATTCAAGTTGAACTGGTGAATGGGTAGAAGCTTGACTGGTATGGACTACGAGATAACAGAAAGTTCGAGTGGTGAAGTCGGAGGTATTGGGCGACACGGGGCACTCAAATAGATAATACCAGCTATAAGTGAATGAAATGAAGTACAGCAAATGATTGTTTTCTGGAAAGATTATTTCTCTCTTGTCTATGTTGGTTTGTGTTATATATCATATTAATATAATAACATTAGTTAGGCCTAATTAATTTCGATAAGTCCGCCTCATTTTGGTAAGATATAGCATATGAAAGATGACAAATTTAATTATGCCGATAAGAGTGTCAACCAGATTGTTGGGGGGGGGGAGTATGTGCCCCCCCCACCTCTCCCCCCAACTAGAAAGATGTTCATGGGCCTAGATGTGTTTGGATCATCTGGATTTAAGAATATGAATTTGTATATATATTGTATAGGACACTACACACAATTTAGCGCAGCATCTTCCTCGTTGCACTGCGATCTTATGAGAAAAATTAAGTGTAATCTCTCATGATATTATACACTCCAGTAATACTTCCTCTAACTTCGAATTCATTATCAGAATATTGCTTCTAGTAATTAGCTATTGTGGCTCCCCCACCTTTCTGAAGAATTGATCAGAACTTCCCGTTCCAGTTGTACTCTCAAGAAAGTGCCGATAAAAGGGTTAATTAACAGCTACAACAGATAATAACGTTAAAATTCCTGAAACTTCCCAATTTAGCCAAGAAAGTTAAAGAACTGCCAAAAATCGATATACTCGTCCATCTATAACGAAACTGTAGTGAAATATATCAGCCTGACCAGATAATTACAATCTGACACCAAAACGGTATTTCAAGATTAAATAAGCCACCGTCATTATACTAATCATTGAGATGTCGATTATGTACCAAAGTTTGCATTGTACCAAATAAAAGTCAGCAATCAGTCATCCGACATACTAAGCTTTTAAATATACATTCAATATTTATTCATCAACATTACAAAATATTTATTGCTTTTACTGTTTAGACAGACTGTAAAACGATACAACATACAACACAACGAACTATTAACCGTTTAACGCTGCAATAGTAATGACATAACATTACCATTATCAACTCGAAGTATTCACAACAATACCTTGCATAAATATTTCCAATTAAACAAACGCCAAAATTTAAATACATCAAATGAATCTTTATTAGCAACAGGACAAACAACAGTGAACTAATTATTATTCACATTCGAAATTTAAAAAAAAGCACACATAGAATGTACATAAGAAATGGTCAAACATGGGAAATACTACATACTTTCAAATGACAACATTCCCGGAAGACCGAATCATGAGCAGTTACCTAATCAGTCTGGCCAAAATACCAACGTTCCTGAACGTCTTATGAGTTGTACTTAAATGTCTAGGTGGCAGCACTGCTTATGGAGAGCTAAGTTGCCAAAATGTTGCTACAAACACAAAAACGATATTAAACCTATAGAATAAAAATTACCTAATTATGATTAATTAAGAAAATGGATATAAATTTATATAACCATAATAAATTACTGGTAATACAATATTCTAAATGTATAAGATGTGTTTAAAATACGTATTGTCTTCAATCAACTAAGAACAGAATTACCTGGTCATTAAAGTATTCATACTTACAAAGCTGTTACCTTAGTCCAACATGACAGTTTTATGTTGTAATGGACAAACAAAGCTGTAGGTATACAGTAACAAAGCTTTGTTTTGTTTGATACTGAACTCAGCAACAACACGAAGCAGAGACATCACATTAATCATCTTCATCGATCAAAGCAAGACTAGTAATTCATTCATAACTATGAATAAAATCATGTGTTACTTAAAACAGGGAAAATGTTATCCATGACTTAACAAAGAAATAGCCAACATATAAAATCACTTCGCTACACTAAACTTTGCTTCTTCATTCTGCAAACAGCAATGAATGTACAAAACGTTTCTTGGCACTACGCTAAGTTTTAATACAAACATATATACAAGTCTGATGGTATGGCATCACACCCTCACTAGCTTTGGTCACATTGTGTTTCCTGTATATTCAATAAAATTATTGTACTATATACCATTACAAAGTGACTGGGCACTGCTAATGACCACCAAAAAATACACATATAAATACCAACTTTACAATCGTAGTCAAAGCATTGCCTAATTTGAGGGAAAAAAATCCTAAAATAAGAACACTCACAAAATATTTACAGGTCATTAGTTGGAAAGAAATATGTTGACAGCAAAATAAATTAATTAAAATTAATGATGCAAGCCATTTACGTAGGCATGAGGAAGAACATACTGAGAACAAAGAAGCATTATCACAGTTTATTTATGTCTCCATGGCGACCACAGATGATCTACACCCTCGTCATTTAGCGGCAATGACTTCCTGAATATTTAGGCGAGATCAGTCAGAAACAATTCTTATCTCAAACTGGTTGGTGATGCATTACCACATGCAGCAGGTTTACATAAAACACGAATTCATGCAAAAACATACTAAGGTGATGATAAAATTAAAACCAGAAGCTTCCTCACACTCAGCTGATGCACAATTTTCAGATTTTCCTCATATTGGTGATAGATTGTCACAGTCATCACATTTTAGGGTGCATAAGTTTGCCTCAAAATGATAAAAATATATTAAATTTGCACCCTGTGGCTGAATTATGTTATAAGCCACACGCACGCACACGCACACACACACAAGACAATATCTACGAATATAGCATATTCCTCTGTATAGTGGAAGGCAGTTACTTTTAAATAGCAGGATTATACAACCCAGTGTTGTTATAAAAGTGTTTGTTAATACTACAAAAACAAAACTAGCAAATACCATCTTAGCAAAGAACAAATATCTGACAAAAAGGTACCCAGAGTATGAGAATGCCTATATGATAACCAATACAGCCAATACTGTGATGTCAACACACCCAGATAGGCATGCATAAGTATAATGTACACACATGCACAGACACACACACACAAACACACACACACACTAATCACCAAGAATGTTTTCTTAAAATTTAAGTCTCATCTGTTGAGGCAGATCTGACGGTAAATCCTCAAGTTGTAAAGACATTCGATACTGGTTATCCAACTATCCCACCTTCCCATTCAACAAGGTATTGACACTTGCCCTCCGGAGTGATGCGACGGGCCAGTACTCGGAAGCCCTCCCCATTTGCCAATCTGTTAGCGGCACCAAAATAATTGCTGACATACGATTTTAGTTGTGATATGGACACTTCTTTCTCACTCATGCCATCCAAAGTGCTTTTGTCAACAACATTCTTTGTGCGTTTCTTCCTCTCTGCCTTCGGCGTGTTACAGGTACTCGTTGATGGGTTCTTGCTCTGAACAATATAATTAGAATCAGTCACACCCATTTTGATAGCAGCAGCCACACGCTCCTTCAGTGCCTGTATCTCTGCCTTGCTTGGCCTTCCTCGCTTCCGGCGCTTTATTTTTGGCAGGTGATGCGAGGCAAGTTTGTATTGCTGCTTGGAGATGTTGGGCTCCGACACCACAGACTCAGATGTGGCCAGGGAGATGGTGTCACTTTCCGTCTCCATGTGCGAGTCAGTGTATGTGTCAGACACTGACTCCTGGACACCATCAGCATTCAAGGCACCATTACACATCGAGTAATTATTCAGGATTCTTTCTTTCATCTTCACGTGTTCCAGCTCCTGGTCTCGTTCCAGAACTGTTTTGAATGGGTGGTTGACTCCATAGAAGTTACTTGGACATGGAATGACATGATCCAGTGAGATCTTAGCAGGAGAGTCACTAGTGTTACTTTGCTGACTTGGAAATCCTGAAGACAATGAGTAACTATCTGCTGTACTGTTGTAGCTTTTATAATCCTGATTTGGAGTTTCTAGCTGGAAGTCAATACATTTATTAAATGTAGCTCAGAATGTGCTTGTCATTAAAGAATCACAAATACAAAATCTTGTCTTTCAAATTTAAGACAAATAAATAAACTTGATAAAAATATTTTTTAATCCTAAAGGTGTTAAATTGAGTAAGAAAGAGAGAAAAGGGTTTTCTACTGAGCTAAGTTAGACAAAAGGCCACACCTAGAACATACAGCCAATGGGGATACCTTCTATGGAAATCAGATGAAACAACCCACCCACCAATTAACACTGGATTTTATCCAACCTTGACATCTGCAGTACATTATGGTGCTAATGGAATACCATTAAATAATTTATGGAAGCAAAATTCAGTAAAGAACCCTTGCCAGCAAAATGTGAATGGCTTGTTCTTGCTGAAGTACAAACACCAATGAGCGAAAGTACCTTGTCTGAGGTAGATCTGCTGCCTGTTGAGCTTCGGTGTCTTTTACTTTGTGGTGGTGTAAAATCTTCATCAGTAGCTTTCCTCTTTAAGGACTGCGACTTCGTCCTTTGGGCAAAACACAAGGGCACTGGCTTCAAACTAAAAACAAAATATAGTAAACATCGCACAAACTTCAGAAATGTAAGGAATCTCAAGCATAAATTGTGCTGACTCGATGATTAAAATTCTATAATATTATAATGGCAGGTATAGGACACTGTTTGTGTTGAAGACCTTGATTATAAATTCAGTCATACCCCTCTCATAATGCGATACTGTTTCTAGATTTTCCTTTCTCATTCAGGTCATTATCCCACATATAAAACTTTTGGAGCCAGATGTGTTTCAGTCAGGAAGTTTTGGATTTCAGAAAGATAGCAAAGCATCAGTATCTTATATTGTGATAACATCTCAGTAGGGACAGCAGCAGGATTTCACATGAAAATACTGTACTATTTATGTAAGAAACATACCAGTTTATTATCACTTTCTGATACATTTGTAAGTGCTGAATTTTAATATTTAGGGTTGTGTCTCTCTTTAAACACTGATTCTGGTATCTGGGATAACTAACGCAAACAAGTTGAGCAGAGGAAAACCAAATGTTGCAATTGGTTGAAATGCCCTGTGGCATCATCCAAGATTTTCCTAGCAGAGTGCATGCTATGAAAATGATAATGTGCCATTAAGAAAAAAACAATATAAACCACAATACAACAGAAAAACAGTGCACCAAATTGTGGATGTAAAACCATGAATAACATCAACCTTCATTAATCATCATACCCCCCCCATACACACACACACACAACTTGAGCAGTGTACAGCGTTGTTTTACAATTCAGTCAATGGGGGAGCTCCCCATTAGGTTTATAAAAGGTGAGGAATTGTAATTTAACGCAGGCACTTGGCAAGTACCATTCACAAGAAAACCATTTAGGTGGTAAAATAATGGCGATGGGGAGACCATTAATGTGCACAACACTTACAACATTGTGTGATGGGGTTTTATTATGTGCCCTGTTCTGCACATGATATTTTTTTCATACGTTAAAATATTGCAGGAATCCCACAGAAAAGCATCCTAGAAGCAACACTGAGTGTATCATGGTAATAAACCAGTGAACTATTACATTGATTGTGTTATCTGATATTCTGGACTGATTTGAATTACTGTTGATCAGCAGAGGTATTTAATCAACGGGTTTAAAAAACTCACTCTTCAGTTATGTGAAGGCGCTTCATGCTACTGTTTTTAAGAGTCTGTAGGACTACCTCATGTGTGACAGTACCATCAGGAAGTGGAGAAATGTTCGGCGGAAAGGGGGGAAACCTGATGCGCAGACCCCAAAGTGAGAATTTTTTCTTGATCTCTTTCCCGCTCTGGTATCTGAAATCAGAGGGAAACGAATGCGTTTCAGCAAATCCAAATGAATAATCACATCAACAATGGTTAATTTGTACTTTTACAGGTATGCAATTATCAATGAATCATATACAGTCTCTCAGAAAAAGCATGCTAACATTAATGAGCAGTAATTCATAACTGGTTTTTTCTTCTAACTTTTAATGAGATGGGACAACCCCATATTTCCAATGGATTGGCATGGATTTCCAGATGAAAGCTTTACCAAAACAATGGACTAAAAAAGATATTAACCAAACCTGACTTTGACATTTATAATATTTGTGAACATAGCTGTATTAGTCCTGAAAATTTGAAATGATGGTGAACAGTTTTCCTTTAATATAAATTTAAAATATTATAACAAAATTTATGCCACCCAAATTATTACAATATTTCTGAGACACAGTGTATATAAATCCAACAGAACTAAAAAAATATTGAGGTTTCATTTATTCAGAAACAGAACCACTGTAGTAATTAAGAAATCCGAAATTACAGATCAGTTCATTTCAAAATGATTCATTTCACCTGAGAAATTGTTACACAAGTTGAAAGTTTTTATGGAAATTTTTAAAATAAGTCTTGAGGTGATTTAAACTAAATTCATGGTTTAACCTTGGTTACACTTACTTGCTCTGGTTAGACATTAGACTGGACATGACATGTCTTCGAATGTGTTCAGTTTTGTTTCCCGAGGGGCTAATGTCGAGTCTCTAGATGTGGAGATTGTGAGGAAAGGAGAAATAAAACATTTATTTACATATATTAATTTAGTATTAGGCTCCTATCACGATCTATCTGAAATCAGAACAATCACCACCCCTCACCATCACCCATAAAAAATGTAACCAGGAACAATAGATTATTGTGTCAAACAGTCAAAAGTCCAATAAAAGAAAGCGGCATAAATAGTTTAATAACAGTCATAATTCAGCTCCGTATAGTGAATTACCCACAGTTGTGTTGTCTGGGAATAACACATCCAAATCAGATCAAGCCAGTTGTGAGTGTTTATGTTAACTGTCTAAGCAGTCCTATTAATAGCTATTTTTCAGTTGGTGTGTGCGTGATGAGACATTTAAGGAGCCCGAGTTCTAAAATTTATACATTTATGGACTGTAACATAGTTAGTCCAGATTAGGGACTCTTCAGAGTAAGATAAAAAAAAAAGTGGCAGGATTAATAATGGTCGACAATAATGAATGACAAAAACATAACAAACCTGAGGTAGTTGTAAACGTTGCCAATTATCTTCTAGCCATGGAATGACCACTTCGTTGACGTCGCTATATTTAACATGATCCTTCATGGCCAGATAGAACAAAGCCAAATGTGTTACGTCATCCCTGTAAGGAGCAGAGTAGTAATAATCTTATCTTCCTAGATCGATCAAGAAGAACCAACCAGATTCCTACTTTCAGTGTATAATCTTGACTTATTTACTTATATCCAATTTGGTAGCATTCACAGAAGAGAATATCACACATCAGTAAATTGCTCATAGGAATTCCACCATCATTCTAGCAGCTGTATCAACCCCAATGGGTGTATGTGATATGCAGCTCTTTAATCAGACATAAGTAGCGAACAGGTTTGACTTTTTGTGTCAATGTGTCATTGAAACTGCACGCAGTCTGAACATCGGACACAGGAGTCAACCCAGTTTCTTGTTTATTCACTAGGGGAACATGCTTGACAACACTGAAACCAACAGTTTAAACGAACTCCATTTTAATTTCTGTGCCCAAACCCTAAAATATTTTGTTTTGTTTTCACTAGCTTAATGCCTTATTTTTTAAGAGTGCATTAACTATTAATGGTGATGTTTAGTTCCAAACTATGTATTCATCCCAAATGCTAGGACAATAATCGGTGTTTATGAATGGAGCAACACATTATTCCAAAATTGGTTCATTCACTAATCATGACACAAACCAATTGCTACAATGATACAAATTAGCGAGACGGCTGTTTTGTAATTTCATCTATATTA
Source organism: Paralvinella palmiformis (assembly GCA_025642065.1). Taxonomy (NCBI): domain Eukaryota; kingdom Metazoa; phylum Annelida; class Polychaeta; order Terebellida; family Alvinellidae; genus Paralvinella; species Paralvinella palmiformis. Next base: position 845,572 of record JAODUP010000021.1, read on the forward strand.
TCTTGTAACTATCATGGTTATGTGCTAAGACTCGGCCAAAGAGTAAGCAGCAACAATGATTTAAATATGTAAGAAAGATGCAACATATTAATTTTACTGATGATGATTGATAATTTTACTAATATTATTTTTTATATACAACATATTTATATAGTAGAGAAACTACTTGAATAAAATTCATAAAATGCTTAAAAAAGGTAAATTTACTTGTGTATTTCCAAATTACTCTTTCTTTAAAGTAAACAATGTTAAATTTCTAGCTACATGTCTACATCTGAACAGATTCAGGTATGTAGATGCTAAAAGATGTTTAAATGTGTCGATGATACAATCTATCACCTCCATACACATCACACATATGGTTTGCAACTCGACTAACAGCATCAACACCACAGAATATACCAATGATTTCTGTATCTCAGATATCCCGTCTAAAGGTTTAGGGACAATATTTCATATACTTTTAAAAATCAAATTGACCAGTATGCACATAAAGATGTCCACAGAAATTAGGAGTCTGAGAACATATTAAAATTGTGTAGGATGCGCAATAAAAGTAATGTTTTCATTGCAAAATCAGCTTTCAGGTGTCTGTGTATGAATATTCATGCATATACATGAGATGGATTCATGCAGAAAAAACACCAAGGTTTATAAACCTGGTGTGAAACAACTGACCATATTTACAAAAAATAACTCCCATCTAATCAAACTGAGTGAAATCATACAGTTTTGGATGACCTTTCATCACACTCTTTCTCAGAGTGTATGTTAAATTATAGGGTGCCTCTGTGGTCTATCTAACTGGTAGTGTATTGGATCACAGATCGCTATCGCCCAAGTTTGTAACATGGTGTGGGCAAATCATAAGGGTGTTTCACCATTGACTTCGCTCCATTACCTTCGGAGGTCGTGTGGCCCATTTAGCCTACCAATGGCACAAAAGTGGCCGTAAAACATCAATCATCATCAGACTATATGTGTGTGTGTTTGATGAGAGAAGAATACTCACCAATTTAGAGCCAATCGCCTGATGTACTCCTTTCCCGAGTTGCACACAGCACAGACAAACAAGTAGAAACGATCTCCCAAGATCAGAGAATACTTCAGGCATCGAACACACTCTAAATAATAATTATGAAGCATTCACAAAATGGCTAATTTTATGTCCATACACACACACACACACACATGCAAACATCAGTTACAATTTTCTCTGTTTAATCCTGAAATGCTTACCTTCGTGGAACCACTGTTTACATTTGTGACATTGTACCATCTTCCAAAACCAGCTGGAAAAGTACAGAACGGAAATCTAGTACAACACTCATATATAAAGAAAGACACAAAAATATTTACATTTCCAAGATGTGATATTAGCACTAAATGTAACCTATAAAACGTAAAACACATTATAATACATGACTTCATTGTAACAATGCAGTTATCATTTTATTTGATCTTTTAAAGTTATACATCTAGATTGACAAATATTCTTAAATATTCTTGATCTAACCACCACTGCCAGATCATGATCTAAATCATCACACTACAGTATTATGATTTAAAGTATCACACTGCAACATCATGATTTTAAATATCACACTGCAGTTTATATTTTTAAACAGTAATTGGTAAATAATAGACATTTATTCGGTTAAGCCAACAGAGATAAAAAACGACACTCACTCGCCCGGTCCAGCACAGTAACAATATATGTTCTTATTATTCACCAGGTGATTCTTGTCCCATGTTAGACTTCCTAACTGTAAATAACAAACATGTAACATTTTAACTTCCAGTGTAACAAAGTTATTACTGTAACTGTAAGCAAATGCATTGCCCCCAAACAGTCATCACGAACAATTTTTAAATCAGGTATTCGCAATTCATACAAGCATATCGCAAGTGCACAGAATGTGGAACAGTTTTTCAACGCATACAACTTTTTAACACATAATTTCTTGAGCTGTGCTCAGTTCGTTAGAGCGTAGGACTCATAGCCAAAGGTTTGAGGCTCTGGGAGTTGCAATGAGGACATGATGGATAAGTGTTTGAGTAATGCTTTGCGCCTATAATGGCAGCATGCGTTGTATTTAAATACCGTTTTCTAATTGAGCTTTCCAAAATGAAAAGTATCTGTATTTAAATACTTTCACAAAGTATTTGATTTTAAATACATTCTGAAATATATTAAAATACTCAAAAACTAAGTATTTATCTGAATTGTACATATTCAGTCATGAAGTAAATGTTCTCTCTTTGAGATCTTCATGAAGTGAAATTAGTGACCTCTTTAATATATTGGTTTTTAATATTGTAATTATCAGATGAAGGGATAATATGAAGTAATTTTTGGGTAGACCTAATGAGTAGATTTCATCTTTCCTATAAAAGGCTGTCCTTGCATATTGTTCCCACAGCCAAGGAAATATTATTTTCCAGAACATTTCCAGGACAAAATTACTATTTTCCAGGATGAAGTATACAAGATTTAAAGGTAATAAATCAAGATATGCACAAAACGTGACTGATTATTGACAATTTTTATGGTACACCCTCCCACTCAACCCTTCTAGCTGTTTGATCCGTTATTTAAATTTTAACTAACATCGGATATCAAGACTATGTACCAGTACTCTTTTTTGAAGTTTTCTTCTACAGCCATAATATTTATTCGGGGTTTTTATTTGTTCTAAGTGGATTTTTTCACAGGCAATATTTTTTCCAGGATATTTCCTAATTTTGTAAAATTCTAAGACATTTCCAGGACCTGGAAAATGAATTTGTTAATTTCCCAGTTTTCCAGGAGGCATGGGAACCCTCCTTGCAGCATATATCATTTGTTTATTACTATATACTCTAGCTGATAAATTCTGACACTGTAAACACTTTTTAAATATTTAATGATGATGATGATGATGATGTAGCAATCATGGTGTCTGATGATCCCATTTCTGATTATGTCAGTGGGCCTGTGTAATAAACATGATTTATAAGCTGGGTTACGCATTATGGTATGTATGATGTTAGGTGATAATATTAAGTGATATTGTCATGGTTATGTGATGCGTGTGATGACCCATGATGGTATACAGTGCACCCTCGATTTTACGCCACTCTTTATAATGCCACCTTGGTTACAGCCAGGAGAACAGCGATGACAGATTTCCATCCATCATAACACCCTCTTTACAACGTCTCTTATTATTCAGTTATCACCAACAAATAGCAGGTCCCAATCTTCCATTTCCCTCTTTATTTCGCCAAAAACACACTGGGTAAAAGTATTTCACAAAAGTAAATACTAAACCGAATACGCAAAGCCATTTCCACTTATACTATTCAAAGCCTAATATTGGTGATATGTTTCAATAAGTTTTGTTATCACATACAAAAAAAAAAGACTTAGCTATAGCCATGCAACGGATAAAGGGATCACATGATCAATGAACAGATTTGTTGAATTGCAATCATTTATGACACTTTCAATTGAATGCAACAATAAGTACATTACAAGTCTTGAACCCCGTGTGAGGAACATTTCCTCACTAATGTTCAAACTGGATGACATGACAGACTTTTAAAAAAGAAGCTAATTTACGTTGTTGTGGGAACGTCTAGGTGCAGAACTGGCTCGTCCGACCTGACAACGGGCTGCATCCCTACAATGTCAATACAGAGGTGTGCTGAAGGCGAATAGTATGCCTAATATTGCTCACTTTATACGAGTCATACCCATGTAGATACCCAATGTTTACATAGATGGCGTTTCAATCGAGGACACAAAACACAGAATAAACTCACACATGGCTTTGTACAAACTGCAGAATACACGGAAATTTCAGAAACACATACACAGTATTAGTATAACTCTAATCAAATGTTTTATTGCATAATATTGTATAAGAAAAGGTATGATTAAAGTCAAAAGGTACTAGGTTTTCTCGAGAACAGATTTGGAAAAATGCTGGAAATGTATTTATGGTGTATAGAGCGTGCCCCCAAAACAAACAAGGAAAGGAGTGGAAAAAATACTGTGCGGTAAACACGAAAGAATACGGTAACCAAAAAACCCTAAACTGAAAGCCAAAAATCTATTTATGACACAACAGAAATACTATGTCCACCAACCCTGTATGGGAATGTCACCCTTGGTCCTGAGTTATTTGCTCGCATTTTGTTGATTTTCTCTGAAAATATATGTACTCATGTTTCAGTTGAACCTACACGTATTATGAAAACAAAACAGTATCTTGCCATAAAATATTGTGTTATCAAGAAATACAAGGACACCTAAAATAAATCAACTATAATCTACAAAAATTAACACCATTCTTTTACAATAACCAACGACAAATAATCATAATACACTATTCACCTGGATCTTTGTTCTGTCGGATTTTCTGGAAAGAGATAGGGAAGCTCCATAAGCAAACACATTACCAAGAAATATCACCTCAATAAGATCACTTTCCTGTTAAGACCACCAAGCCACATAGAAAGACCACTCAACTGTCAACAAGCCAATAACATCAAAGATCTGTTGATGTCACAAATTAAAGACAACTGAACCCACTTAACATAGTAACCATACGCTGAGGTTCCTTAATATTCAATCATAATTATTGTCAGTGTTGGACATACCTTGCTGACAGGTATAGGTCCAGATCGTCTCATTTTCCTGAACATTTTTCACAGATTAAATATCATCGACTTCATTATTATTATGTACACAGTCTGCCAAGAGGATGAAAGGGTGATACGTTCTCATGAAACTAAACCCTCTTATATATGGTTCAACATAAAACCTGAAATGTGAAAGTTACTGAAATAAAATTTTAATACATGATTTAAACATTGATGGAGGTTTGTGGTTCAGTCCATTCACTCCAATCCTGTGTACACAGTGAAGTGGCAAGGAATAACAAGTGTATGCATCTGTAAATTTGCAAAAATTTTCCATGCATGACACCAGACTGATACAGAAATGCTGGTATTGGCTTCATGAAACATTCAAATGCTAAATATAACATTTTATGGTCTATAGATGGAGTTATTTGTCAAGGAAATTCTGCTTTCATCACTCAAGATGACTTCATCTGTTAACTTGTCATTGTCATCGAGATGTTTTTACAATAAACTAAATCTTTTAAAACAAACAATGTCACATCAAAGATCAGGAAAGTACAATAATCTCAGATATGTAATTTCAAAATAATGTTCTTGTTCTCACAGCAAATAAAAGCTGACAGAGTTGTTTTGGTGAAAGTCCATCTAAAATTATCTTTAAATGAGAAAGCTACCATAAAATACTGTATAAAACATAAACAACAAGAAATAATGCGAGCTTAAAACAGTGTTCCACATGTCACATTTCACAATATTACTCACCATATACTACAATTTAGATTCATATTGCCATTAGCCAACTGGAGGGGACAAATCACATACAAGACTGAAATAGCATGTCATTAATGCCACTGACTCACATTTGGATGATGATGATTGATGTTTTACGGCCACTTTTGTGCACTTGGTAGGCTAAATGGGCCGAAACGCACATTTGGAAAGAAAAATACTGTTTGCGGACACAGAATTACACATATGCCACTGTATCCCAAATATATATATAGTCACAATAACATTTTGTTTCAGTCATAATAATGTCCCTACCTGGCTACTGATATTGATACGGCAAGGATGAGGTCACAAAACCATTCTACCTGAGTGATGAATATTAATGAGGCAGATATCTTTGAAGTAGAACTGGTATAATCAGCACCTGTAAGGATTAGAGAGAAAAAATAATAGATTACTCTTTTGTTACTGAGATGAGCCAACATGATATATAGAGATACCACAAAACTAGCATCATAGCAGGTTTTAGTCAGAGCTATGAAACTTTAGGAATGTTCTTTTACAGCTGCATTAAATACATAATAACTATTGTAGTCAGGGTTGAAAAATCATGATTTTGTTTTTTAAATTAAAAAAATCGGATTATTTTTATTTCAATCAGATTTTTAAAATTTCAATCAGATTTTAATTTGTTTTGCTTTAATTTGGAGCTTCTGAATTGAATACTTGTTCCCTATTATATACATGGTTTGGAAGCTTCACTGCATTCTGAGAGGAAATACCTCAAAAATCTAGAAATGAGGCAACAAACATTGCTTGTTGCTGTTCAACAATTGGTACATGAGGAAAGTTTTCTTGCTTTTTCGGTGCTGAGTCAGTTTCGTATTTTCGACTGTACAAGTCTGAATGTCGAAAACACACTTTCTCCTCCTCCATTGGAGGCAACTGCAGTTAGTAGTGATTTTCACAGAAGAATTAGGTTTTGTTTCTATTATGTATTCAGCATGAGATAACTATCAATAGTGAACTTATTGCTTGTAGTGCCTTGTGAACCTATGTGAATGCTCACCTTATATACCTTGCTGGCTAGACCTTGAATGCAAGATTTTACTTCACATATCAGATTATTTGACACATGAAACCACATCTTTTCTATGGATTTTGGGGATTATTGAATTAATGTTTATTTAATTACCAGGATGGCTATGTAAGGTGATTTGATAAGTGAAGTCAGTGACTTCAAGTCACATATTTTAGATCTGACTCTAGAGCACACCCAAATTCATCCAATTTACCACATTGAAGCAGAGTGGCTTCACTTGACACCTATTGTGTTGATCTCCCAGGATCACTCCAACCATAGATTTGAGGAAATTGTCACTGATCAGTATGACTTGTTAGACTACAAGCTAGGCTAGTGCTGTCGATCACCCATTACACCACAGGCGAAACCAATTTCCAAAAAATGGACTATTCTCCAAATTAGCAAAACAAATCAGCCGAGATTCCATATATATGATATGCGAAAAAAAATGGAAACTGTAATCATACGAACATTATTCTACATGCACGACTCTGTATGTGAATGTGACAAAAAGGATTCCTTTACATAGTGATTGCAAACCAGATGGGTGAAGCCAGAATTTGACGACCAGATTATGTACCTACGGTGTTTTCTTTGCTTTCTACGTTTCCACAGTTTTTAGCTGTGATATCATCATAAATATGTGTTGTGTTGTGGAGGAGGTAAGTTTCAAGTTGGATGGTTGGTTAATGTTATATATGCTTCATCCATCCCGACTCATATCATATACTACTCTGATGTTGTTAATGATGGAACACATCAGAATGGTTAGTGTGATTGCTTAGCATGACATAAAATGTTCTTGTATGATATACGAGGGGGATACTTCATCAATAAAAACAGGATTATGCCACGGATCATTTGTGCAAAGCTGCAATTTGGACTAATTAGCCATGTTCTTGGCATGAAAATCTTTGGCAAAATATACTGAAAACGTTTATATGGAATTAAACAAATCGCATCCCACGTGTATGGAATTTTAGTTTCACCATACAGATTTGTTCTGGTATTTTGCTGTTCGCTGGAATTTATCGACCAGTGAGAAGGAAAAAAAAGAGATTACAAATCCACGACTTATAAAAGCTGACTGGTTCGTGACCTTCACTTAGTTAATTAATAAAAATGGACTGTTCAGATGCAACATATGTGTAAGTGCTAAGATGTCAAATGTTTTTGTCAGTTGAAAAGATGACTTAGTTAAGCACCAAGGATCAACAGACCATTGACGATTGGTATTTCTACCAAATCGGCAAGGATTACTATAGTACATGTCATTGTTATAGACATTATTTATGTGCTTCGAAATTTATAGTTTAAGTTTTAACATTTTTCATGCAATGCAAAAATTACTAAACCAATTTTCATTTGGCTAAAAGAATTTTTGCTCTTTTGCCAAATTGGCTAAATGAGATTTAAAATCGAAATGCATTATTTGTTTGCAATAATTTAAATGAAATGATTTAAATCAAACAACCCTGGTTGTAGTAATTGTCAATCAGAATGGAAAACTATTTTGGTGAAGTGGTAAAACTGATGTGTTTTGGTACCACACACATAAAAAACAAAAACATGTTCCATATCTACACATATATGGAATACTAGTTTAAACCTGTAAGATGGATGGCCACAATTAGATTTCTTGACAGATGTATGTGTGGTTGCCTAATTTACATAGATTAGAACTCAAATATGTCTTATCCATGATACTACAGTATTACTGAGTCTAACCAATCTTGAAAAGTTAGATTTTGCATTCAGTAGATATGTCAACCCAATTAGCATTACATAAGTGCAGGGCTTCGCCTGCTATAAAACGAGAGAGGTGGCCCTGCAAACATGCCAAAATCGCTGCCTCATCGTATTTTTTTTAATTTCACGTTTCATCGTCAGCAAGTACTATAAAATGATGCCACAAAATAATTTACATTTCTGCAACATCATGCATTTAGCAACGATGCATTTTAAGCTAAGATTCCATATACCGCCGCTATTACTGGTACGCTGATAAGACAAAAATGAAAAAAACAAACATGTAAACAGACGACAGCCCTTCCATATGTCTGGATGGGTCACACGATTTCAGTGGAGTAGCGTAGGTTTTGGTCGCACTGTGCAGTAGGTAGGCTGCACAACTATTAATGGCGCCAATTTTTGTATTACAGGTAAGCCATTTGGGAAAACAGCCATTACCAAAAAATACCTCAAAATCATAGGAAAATAATAAAATCATAGTATTGCCGCCCACCCTTTAAAGTGGCCACCTTGCACCGCACACGCCATGCTACCCCTCTGTACGATTTGTCCTGCGGCTGTGTGTCAATGCTGATACGGCAAACTGAATCGCTTCATGTAGCTATTCATATGGCAACGAATGGGGGAATCCAGAATATGACGTCAGGGGCAGGTGTTTCCTGAACAATTTGGTGGGATTTTAGATTCTTTGGTCAAACTGAAGTATTGTTGGAATTTCTCCCCAACAAACTGTAGTTCCTTGACCAGATTATGGTATGCTCCTTATTGAAAGTGGTTCCTGTTTATGTCATCCACCCACCAGTGGTGTTTTCTTTGCTTATTAGGTTTTTTGTTCCTCCATTTCGAAAAGAGAAAGCTGCAATTTGGACTTATTAGCCATGTTCTTGGCATCAAAATCTTTGGGATATTCCTGAAAAAGTATTCTAAGAATGTAACAACAGGATATTGTTTTAATAGTAACTGTAGAGGTATTTGGGGGGAATATATAATATGTAAATCTGTTATTGGGGAGTAACTGACACACACACCTGTTTTTTGTTTTGTTTTTGCTAGCCATTCTGTGTTTCTATTATATTGCCATCTTCGGGAAAAAATACATGTATATGGAATCATACAAATCACATGATATTTTGTGTAGAGAAGCAATAGGTCGGACACCCATGTATGACTTCGCGTCTTCGAAATTAGCCCTCATTTTTACCCAGGGGAAATGCTGAAGTGCCTCTAGATTTGGCCCATTTACATCATGACATTGTATATTTAATATCTAATCACTATCTACTACAAATTGTTGTGTGTCTGGTTTTGATTCATGGTTGTTGTTCTTTGTGTAAGTGTGTTGCATGTTGGTTACAGATACTCCGCTTACATAGAAGTGTCCAATCTGTACACTGAGAGCTCAAAACTAATGTAATGACATAAAAACATTTACTTCTGTCAGGTCCTCTTATGAACCTGTGTGTGTGTGTGTGTGTGTATTTTAGCGGTGTTTATTAAGGTACTGGTACAGAGAATCCTGAATTCAAACTCTGGATGATTCCCAGTAGACTGAATCACGAGGAGAAACCTTTCATGCTGACCCATGTGTGATGTTACACCAGTCCCTAGGATGTCATGCAACAATACTCTTAAAAGCAAATAATCTACAGTCGTAGTGTCTGGGAATAATACACCGAAGTCAGATCACGGCAGTCCTGGGAATGTTTATGTTAACTGCCAAAGCAGCCATATATCTATAACTATTCTTCAATTGCTGTATCCTTCTTTAAACCAACAATGTACAAATTTATACCTCAATTGCGTGTAGTGTAGTTGTTGATTATGGTTCATCAGTTCAATCTCTCTTCCATCACCCCGATCTATAAATCCTCCACAGATCTGGCCTTTAGAAATGATCCTCTCTGTATGAGGTGACCAAATGTGGTGACATTAAATTTTACTCATCCTAGTACAGATTATGGCAGTACAAAACTGGAATTGCCAGAGAGCAGTCATGGTGATAATGTTCTAATTAACTGACACTACGTGATGGCCATAAAAACCACTCTACGCAGATACACTCCCTCCTAATTGGAAGCCGACAACGTTTTTTATTTTTGATAGATTGGAGGAATAAAAGAACTCGGGAAAAAGCATTATAAATTTAAACTGTAACACATTTTACCGGGAAATCAATTTAATATTTTGCTTAAACATAAATCATTGTAATATCAGTCAGTGAGAGCTGATTCAGTCGATAAATATAAATTTGGATATAAAGAACATCTTCTCTTCATTAGTAAGAAGACAAAAAATCTACTAACAATATGATCCTGGTATTCAAGAAAATATTTTAAACTAAACCCAACAATATATTTTGGTTAGATAATCTAAATCTGGTCGTCAATTAGGAAACAGGTTTATGCTTTGCAGATGATTCGACATTACAGACACCTTCACTAAATGTTGTGATTGATAATTGATTGATGTTTTACGGCCACTTCTGCGCACGTGGTAGGTTAAATGGGCCAAACGACCTCCAAAGGTAATGAATCGAAGTCAAAGATGAAACACCCTTCAGATATGTCCAAGCCGAGATTTGAACTCGGGTGATAGCGATCTGTGATCCAACACACACTACCATTAGCCCCTCACTAAATATTGTGAAATGTATGATAAAAATATGTGAGTAGTGTTCATATAAAGTATAATTTAATCCAATAAATAGCATACTACTACTAGTTACCGATACTGTAAACAGTGACATCAATCTTGCATTAAATGATACACCTACAGTTCTTGTTGATGCCTGATAGGGTTTTACATTTGGAGTGACGATGATGTTGGGTAGGCTTATAGGTTAATAGAAGTAATATTTCTACAGCAATTGGTAATTTAATTGGCAGACTAAATATTATGAGGTCTGTCTGAGGTTTGTTCTTTGGAGGTCAAATCATCATTGTTTAGAACCTAATCTACTAGCTACCATGGAAGTCCTCTCTGGAATGTGAGTAGCAAAGAAATACTTTGTTTTATGTTAGCTGGCATTTGTGTACCAGAAGACTCTGGCAGTGTTGCTTTTAGGATCTAGCCAATGTGGGGAAGCTCCCCCTTAAGTTTAAAAAATGTGGGGGATTTTAATGTAACATGGGCACTTGGCATGAAAACCATTTGAACTGAAAATGATTACATTTGTATCCTAATTGAAGTATTTATACACATAGTTTTACAGTGTATGCATAATTAAATGTATGCATATCACTTACTTAATTATATCTGCAACATGAAAAACAAGACTACATAAATTCTTCAAAAGTTTATTGATGAGACTTGTTTTTATATATTCTACGGGCTTTCTGCTCCTTGTGCATATTTATAGCTAACTCAAAGTCAGCCACATAATATTTTGATGTTTTAATTGTCATCAACACAAAGGTGTTCATCTTTTAAGTTATCATGATGACTTGTCTTGATGGAGCTTTGGGAACTAAACCCATGCTTGCATTCAGCAGTCTGGTATGCAGGGCCAGAAAAATACTGGGCTAGTCAAATTGAAATCCACAAGCCCAACCAAATTTCTTACTAGCCCAAGAAACAATTACCAACTATTAAAACTATAATTTTTTACTATTCTGAACAAAACTGTGCTGTTTCTATTGATGGAGAATACCAGATCATAAATTTGTGTAATAAATACAATGAATTGTGTTTGTGGTTTTATTGATCCACACTCTAACACAATACAAGTAAACAATAATCAACAGTTCATAGTTCTTCCACTGTTCCAGTAAAAATATATCGGTGATGTACACAATCTGGCCAGGAATTTCCTTCTTGTGCCCGTTGAACTGATGATCACCATTACCAGATACCAGCCACGTAACAAGAATAGGCCTGGAAGAAATTGTGGCCATCACATGCAATAAGCATCAAATCACATAGATTGTCCTGGCAAAGGGAGTTCCTCAACAAAGTTGTAATGCTTATAGAGAACTGCCTCTCACACTCAGCAGTGGATGGACAGAGGATCAAGGTAGAAACACAATTATCAAGTTACAAAAAACTGCATATAATTCCATCAGCAAAGTATGAATACAGTTAATATGATATATGGAATCCATATTTATATCATAATATTAACATAAAATGCAAAGAAAACATTGATCAAACAAATATACAGGAGAGGGACAGAGAAATCCACCATATAAACAAGACTGTGTGCTTTTATTTACTGTAAACAAAGACAACTAGCCAATCAGGAGAGAGTATTTGAGTCACGTGACCATCATAATGCAAAATGGACGTTTACCAGCCAAGATCGCCAGCCCACAAAAATCTCTCCCATCCTTCAGAGAATGGTTCTTATATTCAGTAAATATGTGTAAATATGACATTTGAAATGGCTACAGGAGTCGATTTTGGAATTATTTCAGATCAGGAAACTATTGGATGATAAATATTTGGCATTTATCATGACTTATTTTCTGCTGATAATGCCATTACCAGTGATATGGCATTATTAAAGCTAATGTGATGAAGAGACGTTAGGGTGTTCAAAATGTACAATATTGTGCCATGGGGTTGTATTCTGCACCATGTGGGGAGCAGGGGTATTTTTATTCTACGCCATATGTTAAAATATCGCTGGTATCCCACAAAAACACATCCTAGAAGCAACACTGTCTGGGATATACTAAATACCACATTTGAAGATATCTTTATGCACTAAATTATGATACCCATATTAACATAATGCTACGTGTAGATATTTGAAATGTTTATGTAAGACTATAAACAATAAAAATCTATATACTCTCATTATGCAGCAAATTCTGTATTCGTAGCAAATTGCCTCTTGGGTGCCTCCGTGGTCTAGCGGCAGCGTGCTGGACCACAGATCACTACCACCCGTGTTCGAATCCCGGCGTGGGCATATCTGAAGGTTGTTTCGTCTTTCACTTCGTCTCATTACCTTTGGAGGTCGCTCGGCCCATTTAGCTTACCTTGTGCACAAAAGTGGCCGTAAAACATCAATCATCATCATCTTGGGATTAACTGTACGACACTGTTAGGTCACACGAATGATGATGGTAGCCTTTTTAAATGCAGATTAGTAGAGTACTGCAGAATGGAGACTACTAAGGCAGCTAAATGGTTCTGATGATTATGTAATTGTAAATATAGGCAACTTAACTTGCAAGTTATGCAATACGAGTGATGGTTTATACTGATGTAACATACAACCTGATGAGATCACATACATATTACATAACAAATGCACTGATTAATAATAGGTTAGTTTTTAACCACCCTTTCTGTGTACAGCGCCATCAATTTTGAATGAAAAGCATAAAAAAAATATTAGTATTATTATTACTACTGTAATTGGTACAGTTCAACATCTATCTATAAGAGTAAGTCTTAAAAGAAATAATACAACCAAAGACAAGTAATTTAAACATAAATGGACCCACAAAATATATATATTAGCTAATCAGTAAACTCCAGTTAGACCTACGGATTACTAATAGTAATATAGGTCCTTCAGCCAAACTGATGCTGTTATGATAAACTTTCACTGTATTAGTGTATACGACATTTAACAGACAAAGTACTAAAGCAACAACACTGACTTCTGTGAACCAAAAAAAGAAAGAAAGCGAGACAACTATCTGCCAGTATTGCTCCCACAGATTGTTTCCACAAGTCTGTTGTTTCAATCACAAATGACAAGAGTTGTTTTAGTCTCTGTCTCCTTTGGGGAGTTCATTCCTAATCGTTTGTTTGTTTCGGGAGAAGCGGGGGGTGGAATCTTCGTTAACCGTTTGTTTGTTCGGGAGAGGTGGAAACTTCGTTAACATACGCTTGTGTCCACAATAAATGGCAAACACTTACCTAATCCATACATATCACACCAAAAATGACCCGAGATGCTCTCCAGTAGGCAGAAGCTCGACAGAATGGACACTTACTGCCATGATGAACATCTGGGTTGTTCCAAACTGAATGATTAAGCACCTATACGAACAAATAAACAGACAGAGAGTGGATTAAGCCATTGAGCTGAGTAACAAAAACAGACCAAGCGTCTGGATTATGTCTGGGTCTAACAAAGGACTAATTACACAACACAATAAGTCAAAGTAAGCTTTAGGATAAACAAAAAAGGCCATTCTCTGTGAGTAGTATTATACCTAAATAGTATCAGAACTTGCCTTTTACAATAAACAATCACTCATCACAAAGGCATTTAGTTAAGCCATAATTAACAAAGAAAACGATGTTGAATGATGTACTGATATATACAATTAGAAAAATCAATTAGCATTCACTTCACCGCAGAGTGAGCAGACAGAATGCCAATATATTAATGTGTATATGAATGAGTGAGGCGTGACTATTTTAATGACATACACACAATAAGCAACACTGCTGCAAACCAAATATCATGGGTGATATTGATAATGGAAGGAATTGCTGTTAGTGTTACCACATTCACATATATCCTATTTCACAGAGTGTTACCACCTGATCAATTATAACAAATGCCATAATTCAGTTATATTATAAATACAGTCAATGTTCACATGAAATCTCATCACAAGTTCAGTCTACATCTGGTCCGTGCTTGCCAATTACTACATCACATTACCATATATTTTAATGGGATAAACATCAAAAACAAGAAATGAATGACACGGGTCAAAACAGCCATAGTTACATAATGCTGCAGCTACAGATATATCACACATGGTCACGTGATCGGTATATCATGGGAATATTATTTGAATCAATTTGATAATAATGTTGGTATAACTTTGTTAATAAATCAATGTGAATTGGAAAAAAGAGGAAGTGCACATTTATTTTTGATGATAAATTATGGTGTGCAGCTCAACTTATATACAGGTTCAATGCAATTCACATTGAAGTGATCATAAATATAATTCCTCTTTTTATATGTATGGGTTATTCCTTATAAAATGGACCAAATTCTTAAGTTCCACCTGACCACTTCAGATTGTATTAATATATATTTTTTTTATATTAAGAACCATGTATATGATGAGGTCTGGCACAATTTATAGCTTTCACTAACACATATTTCCAGAGTTACACCACTTTGAAGTGCCAGGGGGTACTTCCAATTATGCCGCTTTCGAAATCGCACTTAAATGTTAGTCCTGTTTGAACCTTGATAACTTTTTAATTAATTGGAATAGAGATATGAAACTTTCAGGGGTGAAATCTGTGTCATAATAAAGCTAATTTATCAACCTGTGGTTGGCAGGTCAAGCCAAAATCTGAATTTTATTGAGTTTAATTTATTTTGAAGTCAATATCTTCAGAACCATGATTTTAATATTTAGCAATGTTCAAACTATACAATTTCAAGCTCTGTACTCTGAGTAATAAAAAAATAAATGACAAGCATGTAATTATAATTATACACATAATCTGTTCTCAGAATTTAACTACAGAAATCTGAAACAATTTATGTTTTGATGACATCCGACAAAAGGGTCTTGCAGGTCTTTTTGACTTCATGAAGTTACAGTAAAAGTCATCAGTATCATTTGAAGGTTCAAGAACATTTGCCACGAATCAGACATGTCTCTCTGACTGACTTTACTAAACTTGAGTAGGGAAAATCAAAAAGCTGTAGCACTGGTATTCCATAGCTGCCAACATTTGAAAATTGGAAAGAGTAATCATTTTCTTGCGGAATGCGACCTACAGCTAACATGACACTATACATAATAAAACCATGTAATTTATCAATACCAAAATAATTTAACATCAAAATTAAGTATTCTTTTGTGAAAGGTTAAACTGCTTTTTTTCAATTAATCAGATTTCCCCCACATTTAATAGCAATTACATCATCATGCACAAGTCTGCAATTTCAGTACATGATTACCCACATATTCTACACTATACTAAAATATTCATAGGATTGTTGTTTTATTTATTATCATAATATTAACATAAAATGCAAAAAAAAAAAACATTGATCAAACAAATAAACAGGAAAGGGACAGAGAAATCCACAATATAAACAAGACCATGTGCTTTTATTTATGGTAAACAAACACAACTGGCTAATCAGAAGAGACTATTTGAGTCACGTGACCATCATAATGCAAAATGGACATTTACCAGCCAAGATCACTAAAATCTCTACCATCCCTCCAGCATGGTTCTTATATTCTGTAAATATGTATAAATATGGCACCTGAAATTGTTACAGCAGTATATTTTGGCATTATTTCCGATGAGGAAACTATCGGATGATAAATATTTGTCATTTATCATTACCCATTTTCTGCTGAAAATCAATCCAAAATCCAGCCTACAATCCGGAAGTGCTTTTTAGTGATGGTTAGTGAGGTATCGACCCAGGTGTTTTAAACTATGATAACCTTTTCACTGCAAAGAGCTACAAATCATTCTATGATAAACGAACAAGAGACTACAGCATTTCTTGCCTCAAAATGGTAGTAGCGCAGTTCACTAGCCTGAAGATGAAATCCACGCATCCCAGGCATCTGGGCTACCGAGTTTTCTGGCCCTGGGACACTGTCATATTTTTTTGCCATCTCTGTAGGGGGAAATATTTATAGGTAAAACACACCACCCCCACAAAATAAAGGGCCCCCCTTGCAAATTTTCTGACCTGGTTTGATGTTAGTTCCTGTAGTAAGACTGTTGATCATCTCTGCTTTGGGAATATAAAGTGTACTTAAACTACTTTTTATTGATTTGGTAGGCACCGAAAATGGATCACAACAGTTCTGAAGAAATTCATATTTATCAAGAAACAACTTTTTGTGATGTGAGCAAATTGTCAATGTTCCACTGTATGTCACCGAACAGAGTGAAATTAGCTCCTTATCATCTTCAATAATATCACTGATTTTGAAGTTCTTTTTTTCTGAAATATGAAGTCTTGTAGCAAGTATCCTATGTATGTTGAACAATTATGCAGGGTCAATCATCTCCAATATACACAACTTTCATGTACATATGCAGTAACATAATGTTTGGGGCTGATGCAACTGCAAGGAGCCAAATTTAATACACCACCTATACAGTAGATCTACACTGCAGGATCTCAGATCTGTAACATTTTTAGTTACATCATCATCATGCAACTGAAAATTTTACTTGTGTTATTGTTAACAATTAAACAAGGGGTGTTTATTAATATAGACAAACATTTACGTTATTGTAGATCCTCCGTGTACTCTTCTCACTGCCTACAGCGTAACTCCAGGCCTAGACTAGACTCGTCTAATGCCAGTTCAGAGACAGAGTCCGGGATAATGAACTAGTAGACTACTATCACAGTAACTATGCCAACTTATTCACTATTCAATTTCAAGTCTTATTGTAATCACAGCAGTGCTATTTTCAGTCGTTTTTCAATTATTTTATACACACATCGGAAGATACACAAGAGTTTGCAAGTCCCATAAAAGACAATCAATAATATCACAATAAGCAGTCTAACTAAGCTAACACAATACTGAATAAAAGCTAGATCTAGTCTATCAAAACAAAACAAGAAAAAAATAGATTTTCTAAATTTTACATTCAGCTTAGTTTTCTAAGCTCCTTTGTTAAAATAATAATAGCGCGGTTCCTAAAATTATCGTTTAGTCCTTTTAAAACAAATAAAATGTATAGCTGTACCTGAACTATTCTGAACTTGAGCAAACGAAACTCGACACATTCTTCTTTCTACACCAACCAGCAAGCTACACAACGAGCGATATTATGAGTGCTTGGTCTCCCGCCATATTTTCATTTACAATGCGGAGGGATATAAAAACGTATTGCGGTTTTATTAGTGTAAGCAAAACCGCAGTCGCTTAACGTAGCAAGGTAATTTTGTAGGTATTGTACAAGTGTTCCTACTTATAATACAAATGCCCAAAACTGGAGAAAGGCTGTTAAACCCATATAAAAAGTAAGGTACTATATACAAAATAAACATTTGCGGCGTATGAAGACAAACAGTAATAAAGACACCTAGCGAGTGAAAGTGAAGCGTTATTAAGCTGTTATACGAACATGCCTCACCAATAAAGGATTTTGCTACAGTCATTAAATTGCAGAAACACAAGTCTTATGGCCATTTCCATCTTCTATATCCACTATAAGCAGCTGTTACTAGTTGTATATAGTTCAACGTTATGTTAATCAGTAATTAAACAAGTATCAATTTCCCGCCATAACGTTGGAGCATTGTAAGTTGCTAACTTTTGAGATTTCCCATTCTGGCTCAACTGAGTGCAGGAGACCGATTTGTAATATAAAATAATATTATGAAACGTACCGCACAAACGTTTGTATTTATGACAATATATATATATATATATATATATATATATAGGCACACACAAGTCATGGCGCGCCGAGCCCAACCTAAAGACTGATTAAAGGGAACGTTTTCTAATATAATAATAGTATTTTATATAGCGCCTTATTCAACTTGAATTGCTCTAAGGCGCTTTACATTGAAAACCTAATTAAAACATGTTCTATGTTCTATAGGACAAATAAATGTTATGCATAAATACACTAGTTTATATATTATAAATAAGCTAATTTAAATAAGAGGGTTTTAAAAACCTTACAAAATATTTCTTTACTTGCTGCAAGTTTGATATAATTTGGGAACTTATTCAGGTGGCCGCGAGGTTTGGTTGTGTTCATGTCTTTGTGTGTGGGTTGAATTTGTAAAAGTTTTGTTTAATGAATATGTTTGTTATGGTTCAGCCAAGTCAACGGAGATTGGACCAAGGGACACTGGACAACACACTGATTGTGCTGGTTTAGGTTTGTTGTTCGGGGAGAATCCCCAGGCTGTCGCTTAATCAGCACAGCCTCTATGTTGGAGTGGTTGAGAAACCTCCTCCCCCACCACTCACAGGGGAGCAGTACGGAAAGATGGAGCCGAAATACCCTGAGGGTGGTCACTGCCAGAGTGTTTTACGTCCTCAGGGGTTTTTAACGTCCCCCTTTATTTTAAATAATTCAGTGGAGACGGCAGCGCCATTTAACGTGGTCAGCCACCCACGATGTAGTGAGCCGAGAAATTAATACCTGGAAAAGTTTCGACCTCTTGCGGGGTTCGAACCTGCGACCATTGGCACGAAGTGCCTGGTGCTTAACCACTAGGCCACCGGAGCTCACTACTTTTTTTGTGCTGGGGAGAGAATTTCCCTTTATATACCGGTTTGGATGTAAGGGAGGAGATTTTTAGTAAACGATTGTTCTTGACTCAGTCAAGTCGGCGGTGATTGGACCAGGTGATCATGGGTGACTTACCGGACAACAATGCTGACGGTGCTGAGGGGACAATAGATCGATTACCTCTGGCGCCACCATGCGGCTAGGATTTCACACTACGGTATCGGGTTAGAAGTCTAAGAATCACTATGTTGCATGGTCATTTACATGTGTAGTCGCCGATTAATGTCTTACTGAAAATCTGTATATATAGGCTATTTACCAGCTATATTTGGATTTTATTAATACTCCATTAAGGGTGTGTGATCATCAGATAAAAAAATCATTTAATGGGAATGGCATAGATCAACTTCATCCAATATGTATATATGCCAGTAAACTAAGTAACGTTCAGCTCGATCTGCATGGTTGTCATGGTCCGGCCTGTCTAGTTCAAACTTCTTTTTATAGAACCTTTGCCATCTTGACATGACGATGTCAATGGATACAATCGATGATCACATAGGTTATAATTCAATGTGTGATTCCTATTACTGTAACATTGGTATTTACGCATGATATCTTGTATTGAAAGTGAACTGTTTTTTCTTCTTCTTCTGAATCAGCCATTCGTACAATGTTTACTACATATAAATGCCAAGGTACGTGTTATAATACTCTAATGTAATATATTTTTTTTAAATAATATACAGGTGATACATATATGATTGTTTCCCAGGTACAAGTAAAAATAATATTTCCAAAACTTGCAAATCGTCCTTTACATCTACAGTAAATATTTAAAAAATGTTTAATCCATTGAAATCCATGCTAAAAATCCCCTACGAGTCAACATGAATAACGAATGCTTAGCTGTGTCATTAACCTGTGAAGATCGGTCCGCTCAATCATTGGGTTATATCCTGATAACTATTGTGTTAAATCCTTTGGAAAGACACAATCGTTCAGCTGAAATAATAGTCTCAGTTTTCGTGTAATATGAAATAATTTCCTGAAAGATTTCCAGCATTTACCGTTAGTGAAAAGTTACCATCCCATGTTAACACTGGGTGCCATAGCTGTTTCTAACCCGAGACCGCAGTTGGTAACCGATGCAACGCATTTAGCCTGGATCGGTCTATTCATATATATATATATATATATATATATATAACTTGCATGGTGTTTAGAGCGTAGTTTAGGGTGGAGTTTCGATTAGAGTTTTGTAGAGTATGTGGAGTTGGTAGAGTGAGTGGAGTTTTGTAGAGTGCGTAGAATTTATAGGAATAAAGTAGATTTGAGACTACATGTGTTTTGAAAGAGTTTTGAAAGAGAGCTAGATCCCGAATCCAACGCGCTACCAGCTAGACCACGGTGGCACCGTAGGATAGGTATAACTGATAGCACGGTGGACAACAGATCTCAACCACCCGAGTTCGAATCTAGGTGTGGGCATGTCTGAAGGGTGTCCCATCTTTGATTTCTCCTCATTACCTTTGGAGGTCGCTTGGCCCATTTAGCCTACTTAATATGTGCACAAAAGTGTCCGTAAAACAGTGGCGGATATATAGAAGGGGGACAGTACAGGACCCCCACTTCTCAGAGGGTCAGTACGCCACCCCCATCTCTAGTTGGGAACATCGATCTTTAAATGGAATATATCATTTGGCTACATAATAACTAATAATATTACTGTGAATTTGTCATTCTTAAATAACCACACATTGACTATTGTTTAATGTGTGTCTGGTATCATTATTATTTAACAGACATTTTACTTAGCATAAAATGTAGTATAATAGACAATTTTCGCGACGCATGCGCAGTCCACATCTACTGTGGTTTGCGGGTCAGTACGTGAAGCCGTATAGTAAGCCAGGTATGGGGTCAAATACATTGAAATGTATTTAAATACAAATACTTTCTTTTGGTCAAATACAAATACATTTATTTGTAAATGCATTTAACTACAAGTACTTTTGAATGTATTTCAAATACAAAGAACAAATTCATCGTTTGTCCTTTGCTTTTTATTCTGATACACACATTACATAACATTACAGCATCAACTAGATTTGTCACATAAATTTATGAATTTTTTGTTGATTAGACCTGAAGAACATAAGATGTTCAAAATTCTTGTAGAAATGTCAGGGTGTATCAGCTGGAATAATGAATCATATATGCTGGAAGGTTAGTCCTTTTATAGGAAATATGAGATCTGTTAACTGGATTTACTCACAAGATGTTTCATATTATCCTTTGATCCCTTCTAATTATACTACATATAATTGAGGATAATCTCACTTTGATTGACAAGGAAGCAATCAGAAGTCATTACATCAAAGATATTATTAATTGCAATTCCTTATGATCACAGAGAGAAGACAATTCCTTCATGGTTGTGTGTGTAATTCAGTGATCAGATTATTTTCTGAAACAAATCATGTTGGTGACAAAATATTCAGATCAAAACATGATATAATTTTAGAAAAGTATTTTTATATGTATTTGTGAAAGTATTTAAATACAAATACTTTTTTTATGGTAAGCTCAAATACAAATACTTGAACAAAGTATTTAAATACTTTCAAATACAAATAGAAATATATTTGACCCTATGCCTGATAGTAGCATATAAGGACCAAGAAGTGTAATTCGCTAATTCTTTAGAAATTTACGTTTTGGGGGATTCACAGAACTAAATCTATCTACAACTTCTTGTAGCATTTTCATTTTTATTAAATATAACGTAGAATTATTTTTAGTAATAGATAAAATTATTTGTATGGTAAAAGAATGTTTTTATCACGAGTCAGCGAGCCCAGTGAAATGCGACCCACAAACGGACGTTCGCTAGGTGGCGCAGTCGTCGCGGAAATTGTCTATTGTGATTTGTCTGTTAAATAATAACTTAATAAGTACAATTTGTTTTGACAACTCTTCCAAGAGGCAAACATTCCTGGAGCTTGCTCTCAAACAATATTGTCCCAATACTCGCCACGAGAAAGTTTTGCAAGACACGCTGGGTTGAAATATATTCTTGTTTAAAAACATTTGGTGAGCTTTATGAACACGTGGTCACTTAATTGCCTTCATGCTATGGTTAATCCACATATTTGTCCAGAGGTTAATGAAAGTTATTGGAATTTGGATAGCGACACTAAGACTACGGCTCATTGTATGAAAAGTAGTCTGCATAGTTTTGGAGTTATCGTTGGCTTCACAGTATTAAAGAATAGTTTGGATTATTTGAAAGCTTTGTCAGCTAGATTCCTTTCCGAACATTATAATTTTATTGGTATTAGGATGTAGGTAAAAAAGCTCTTATTTTGAAATAGACAAAAAGCCTTCACATTCAGTTTAATATGAAATTGATTATTTGGTAAATCACATGGTGGAAACTATAAAATTTTAAATTGATATATTTTATTTATTTATAGTGTTATATTTTCTTTTGAAAAATTCTTTTCAATATTTACCGTCATAATTTAATACTAAGCTTACCATATATCTATGTGTACTTTTTATATGCCATTATTAAAAATATTGCCATATATCTATGTGTAATTTTTATATGCTATTATTTAAAATATTGCCATATATCTATGTGTAATTTTTATATGCCATTATTTAAAATATTGCCATATATCTGTGTACTTTTTATATGCCATTATTAAAAATATTGCCATATATCTATGTACTTTTTATATGCCATTATTAAAAATATTGCCATATATCTATGTGTACTTTTTATATGCCATTATTAAAAATATTGCCATATATCTATGTGTAATTTTTATATGCCATTATTTAAAATATTGCCATATATCTATGTGTAATTTTTATATGCCATTATTAGGCTTTTAATCTAGGGGTATTAGGGTACTTGACTTAGAAGGCTTTTGACCGCAACCGACAGTAAACACATCGATTCCTCCCAAAATGCAGATAGGTTAATTAAAGACTTTTCAACTAACTGATGTAGATTTACATGAGGTAATAAATAGTAAAACACCCTGAAATAAATGGTCAGTCTGCTTATTAAATATTTTAATGACATAATGCACAGCATGCCACATTATGACTGGTGACACTTTAATGTTTCTAATAACAAATCGAGCAACCCACCAATAACATGACAATGATATACAAGTTCTTTGTCTACAAACACATTTTCATGATCAATGATTAAGATAAAGACAACTTAATAGCCATCAAATGCATGTTTTGTTTTATGCCAATTAGCCAACAGCAGTGCGTGCGTGCGTGCGTGTGTGTTACCGAAAAACGTATTTACTTCAAAATATTTACCGATTTGCACGATAATGTCACAGAAATGGTGTACATAGAGTAATAGACACATATTCACAATGAAGGATAATGATAAACCTATCATTAAATGCATTATGATTAATTTATTGTCAAATAAATCTTGTTTAATTTAACATTTAATGTATCTCAAAAGTTAATTTACCTTTATCAAAAGAGTATAGACATTCTACGCTACATCAACTTTGTTGACTACGAAAAGGCGTTTGACAGCATAAACACGGATACACTATGGAAACTGCCAAGACATTACGGCATACCAATCAAGCTGGTCACCTTGATAAAGAACAGCTATGCATGAACAGGCTGCAGAGTTATAGATCATGGACAACTAACCAAGCATTTTGAAGTGAAGACTGGAGTTAAACAAAGTTGCTTGTTGTCACTATTCCTCTTCCTTCTGGTCATCGACTGGATTATGAAGACATGCACAAAGCAGAGAACTGGAATCCAGTGGACACTAAAAACGCAACTTGAAGACTTGGACTTTGCCAACGACCTGACACTGTCGTCCCACAGCCATCAACAGGTGCAGAAAAAGACAAGTGAACTGGCAGCCATCTCCTCATGAGTGGGTTTAAATATATATATATGCAAGACAAAACTCCCCAAGGTAAATACAGCCAGCATGGAGCCAGTCAAACTGGAAGGAACTGAAAATGAGGAGGTAGAGACCTTCATGTATCTGGGTAGTATAATTGATAAAGACGGTGGTACAGATGCGGATGTTAAAGAAAGGATTGGCAAGACTATAGGAGCATTTATACAACTCAAGAACGACTGGAGCTCCAGTGTGGTCATTACACACAAAGATACGCCTGTTTAACTACAACATAAAGTCTACTACTGTATGGAGCAGAGACACGGAGGACAACTTACGTCACCACCAAGAAAGTAGAGACCTTTATCAATAACTGTCTTGTGACTTGTGGGAGAAAACACACCAACGGAATGCTGGAGATGAGATCAGGAGACCAGCATCAACTATCACCAGGCAGACCATAACATGGAACCCACAAGGAAAGAGAACGCCCAAGAAATACGTGGAGAAGGGATCTCCTGACAGACATAAAGAGGACAGGTTACAGCTGGAAAGAGCTGGGAAAAAACCCAGGACAGAAGACTTTGGAAGACTGTTGTCAATGACCTATGTCCCAGGAGGGGCAACGGGTGAAAGAAGATCATAAAGTAGTTGAGTAAAGATACAAAAAAATCACACCTATTTATCGGGATGTGCTGAAGTCTAAACAGAAGTAAATGGTATGCTAGTGGAATTATTTTCTTTTGAAAACTATTTCCTTATAGTGTATTTAATGCCCCTGCCTTTAATATATATATATAAATCTACCTTTTGTTCACTTTTTGTACAATAATATATTATGAAGAGTATAGAAACTGTGGTAAAGATAATGGTTTTCTGGATCCCCCCCCCTCCTCATCCATATCATCTTAACAACTGACAACACATCAATTTAAATTATTCAAAATGCTGAGCTTCACATTCTGACATATATTATCATGTGGTCAACTTGTCTGGATCATCTGGGATTGATAGTAGCAACAATATTATTTTGTGTCAATTAAATTAATAAGCATAATTGTATTGGATACGGCTGTCATTACCATTGTTGCAAACTGAATTATTATAATATTACATGTACTATTTTGTATCTATATTAATAATGTATGATGTTTGTGACACACGTTTTTGATATCGTTTTTGATATCAGTGACTCCTAAAATAGATAGGACCTTACCCTGGCGCTTCAATAGCACATTGGATAAAACATTGCACTGTAAACCAGCGTGTCAGAGTTCAAACTGAACAAAGGTCAAATTATTTGTTTGATCTTCCCCTAGAGAGTCAGGCCTTAGCTATATATCGCAGGTGTGACTCATGCCAAGGTCAAAAAAATAACTCACCCATCCTCGTTTTTGATGGAATTTACCATGATGACACCAATAGTAGTGAACCTCATAGCAGCAACTATAAGGTGGGATATTTACAAAATTATAGAATACAGATCGATTTGTTTAAAAAAAAAATTGCAGTCAATTTATATACATATATATATATATATACGTGTCTACACATTACACCTATTCTGATAAAACCATTTATTTGTATGAGTTTCGGTTCGTTGCAGATTCATATAAGAATATTGTATTCATACTTCTATTTAATTAGTAGTCACTGGATTTTTTTATTTTAGGATGGGTGTTTTATAGCCTATTCCAGAAACATGCAATGTTTAGTTAAAAAGTATTTCTTATAATGTTTCAATTATTATTTATACATTATATAACGGTTTATACATATTAAAGTAATTGTTTAAGCAATGTTGTTAATAGAACCACATCTGTAATTAGTAATAAACCAATATCTGATTTCAATAGGAATGCTCATTAAATAGTGTTGTATATAATAATATAACATACAGGTGTCTAGTTAAACAAGAAAAAAAGTTGTTCTTAACAACAGTGAAAGATATAAACACCATGTGATAATTATTAATTAACATAAAATTCACCACAAATTACTCAGGTGCGTTCTATGTCAGGGAAACCATAGTTTTATTCTGACATTCACATATTTATAAAGATGATCATTGATGTTTTACGGCCACTTTTGTGCACAAGGTAGGCTAAATGGGCCGAGAGATCTCCAAAGGTAATGAGACAAAGTCAAAGATGAAACACCCTTCAGATATGCCCATGCCGAGATTCGAACACAGGGTGTAGTGATCTCTGGTCCAACATGCTACTGCTAGACCACGGAGGCGCCCTACATACTTATAAAGGGAGAGACACTAAGATCACTTACCTCTGGTCACAACTGATCTAAAAAGGTTTCTGCTAACACAGAATATACACATAAAACACCCTTTTAATAATTTTTATTTGAAAATGCATCTCTCTCACACACACACACACACACACACACACTAATAATCAGAAATAGTCCTTTGCCTTCGGTCGTTTTGGCAGATTGAGCAGATTGTCTGTCAGAGATGTACTACTGTGCGATGCAATTCTTTTTGAAGTATATATTGGTGTGTTATCACGTGTTGTATGTTGAGATGATCCTGGTGTACTTCGCTGTGATCCTGGTGTTAGACTCAGTGGCGTCTTATCACCAGCTGCACGATGTGAGGGTGATGGTGTGTAGCTAGCTCTCAATGCCTTGTCGGTGTTTGTGCGGATGCCCAGTTTGGCACTGGCCAGCCGCTGGGCTGCCGGTGAAAGATTCACCAAACGATCTGATCTTGATGCTCCACCAAACTTGGGACTTGGCCTGAAAATCGCAATTATCATTAATTAATTATTATTCAGCATAGATGGTAATATGGTTAGTGTCCTATATTAAGTTCATGGGTTTGATTCTCAAAGGTGCTGTTCAGAGGTTCAGTATCTTCATTCAGTTATCACAACCTAAGCTAGAGTATGTAATTATCTTGCTTCTTGTGAAATATGTTGACAGACTTGTTCCTCCTTCACAATATTCATAAATAAATATAATATACAATGCAATTATATGCTTATATAAATATTTATCAACTTTACTTTTAGGTATTATTGGCAAATATATGAATAAAATACTACACATACATAAGCTATTCTTATTAAATCTTCCAACAGAACAGGTTTTCAATATTTTCTGTTAGCTACCGGCAACCATCTGATTATTCCACAAACAAAACTCACAAAAAACACACACAGGCCCGTATAACCAAACATCTGTTAAAAATAAACCCTTTGGCCTAAAGTTAAATTTATATCTTAGATGGCATTTTGGGCCAAATTTGATGAATATTTGTATAATTAAACTGAATTAATGACACACAGACACACTTGTATTCTTTGCCTTTCAACTTGCATCTCCAATCGTTGTTTCTATCAACTTTGTACAATCCGGATACATTTCTGGCTATCATTATTATAATGGCTCTCTATTTACAAATCTGTTCAAAATCCTCAGCTAGAGTGTCATTTGTAAAATATGTTGTTATTTTCATATTATTGATAATAATGTTGAGCTCTTTCTAGATTGACCACTCACATTACTAATCTGACAGATTATCATACTTACGATGCAAAGTTAGCTGTAACCTGCTTCAGAGCTTGGACTTTCTTCATCCTATGAGACTTGCTTGCCTTCTCTGCCAATTCCAGTGCCAATTTATCACGTTTTGGAACCTCTGGTATTCTGAACTGAGGTCCCTGACCTGCGGAGTTTCGGAGGGGTGTGTCACTACCATCGAGCCGGAACGGGGTGCCTTCAATCTCTCCCCAAGTCATCATTGGTGAATCGGCAACACCTACAACACAAACAGCCCAATTAAAATAAAAGCTTGTCTATAAAACATTTAGTTAATAAGTTGAACTATAAACCTAATTCTTGATGGAGTTAGAGTTGGCATCATAAGTTGTTTTTAATAACCAGCATCTGGATCTCTGATATGAGGATGATTGATGTTTTACAGCCACTTTTGTGCAGATGGTAGGCTAAATGGGCCGAGCAACATCCAAAGGTAATGAAGCGAAAGTCAAAGATGAAACACCCTTCAGATATGCCCACACCAAGATTCGAACTCGGGTGGTAGTGATCTGTGATCCTATGTGCTACCAGTTAAACCACAGAGGTGCCCTGCATCTCTGATACGAGTAGTTTGTTTAATCTTGGATAGATAGAAAGTGGAAAAATTACTTTACCTGGTGCAGGAGATGGTGTGACCACAAATCCATAACCGTTGACTTTAGGTGTAGCAGAAGGTAGTATTTCTTTGCCATCGGCTCCAACATGACCTTGCAGCAGCTTTGCCTGTGTTGAAGCGGCCTCTAACAGTTGCTTCCTGTTCTTTTCCATGTCAAAGGGAATGGCCTTAAAGCGTGTATTTGGATGTACGATCTCTCGTGAACCTCCAGCCAGCTCTATCTTCTCCTTGGCTGTCAGCTCAACACCTACGCAAAGCAGTTAATTGCATGTTAAAGTATAGAAATCTCTAATGCCAACTACATCCTGGCACATTAGTATATTAATGAGACATTAATCGCTTCAGAAAACATCCATCTTTGTCAGACAATGACTGTACTTAAAAGGGCATTTAGCTATCACTAAATGGAATTGGAACTTGGAAATTGGCCAAATGGAATTGAGTGGAATTGGAATTGACAAAATGGAATCGACCCCATGTCTGTTAGGGACAACATCATATCTTCTTTCATAACTAGCAGGACTCTACCGGAATATCAAAAAGGAAACTACAGGCAGAGCAATAGTCTCAGTATAGTACAGATTATGAAATTTATATACTCTGCATTTATTATATTAGGACGTAGAAGTATGGAAAGATGGAGCCGAAATACCCTGAGGGTGGTCACTGCCAGAGTGTTTTACATCCTCTGGGGGAATTTAACGTCCCCCTTTATTTTAAATAATTCAGTGGAGATGGCAGCGCCATTTAACATGGTCAGCCACCCACGATGTTGTGGGCTGAGAAATTAATCCCTGGAAAAGTTTCGACCTCTTACGGGGTTCGAACCTGTGACCGTTGGCACCAGGTGCTTAACTGCTAGGCCACCGGAGCTCAGTATATATAGTATATTGTGAACTACTTGTGAATCAACATAGGCATACCACAATCAACGACAGTCTAATTTTCAAACACTATTCGCTTACTCTCTAGTATGATGTGGTGTTGTGGTGCCATACAGCGAGTGAGCCAAATAGGTATTTCAATGATGATGATCAACGATGACGATCATTATTACATACAAAATGAATGTGCAATTCTTAAACTTCTTAATTAAATCGAACCAAACAATATATTTAACAGCAACTATTGTCAAATATGTGGCCTAAAACCATATAATAGTTTTTTACTTTTCATTACTGCAAAAGTAATCCAAGATATTGAATTTAAATGAGTGGATTGCTTGCAGTGGTCAATTTGTAACAGATGAAGATTTTGATAATGATAATTCTGAATCAGTTTATTTACTATTTGAATAAGTACAATCATCTAGTTAACTGTGCAAGAATGTATGGAGTAAATATCACACTTCCCATCTTACAACTAAGTGGTGAACTCTACATGCCCACAAAGGATGTGATGTCTATCTCCCGTAAGAATAGTACCGCACACGACAACAACAACCAGACTGAAACATTAAACATACATACCATCAGGGACATACATGACGGCATTACGAGGTGTGTACGTCCACGTCTGTAACTTCGACGATCCATTTTCAACGGCCTGCTGCTCAATACTAGGTAATGCGAGTCTCTGTTCTTTCTCCTTCTCTTGCTCTTCTTGCTGCTCAAACAACCAGCTGTGCTTCTCTTTGTGTCGTTTAGCAGCTTCAATCATGATGTCATCGAATGCTGCATTGTCCTCACTGGTGTTCTTGGTGAGGAATCTGTCCAGACTTGAGCCACATTCTTTCTTGTCTGGAAATTTGTGAAAACAACACGTTCAGTGACTAGTTAGGCCATAAAATTTACTTTTCAGAAATAAGGTACAATTAACACACAGCGACCATTTGGTGTAACCCTCAAAGCTGGTATCTTCTGTGATGTACGGCTCAAGGATTACTCCCTATAAAATGATGTGAATGGGCTGAAGCCTTATAATCACTAACAAAACATTGCTGAAACACAGCTAACACCGAGATCCGAACCCGTTATCTAGATATCTCAATGGCAGTATACTATAAAACTGCACCACATGACTTTTACATTGGGTTCAGATCCTGATCTAGCTATGTTTGAAAGGTGTTACAGTTTTCATTTCATCTCCTCACCCTTGGATATTAATCAGCCCATTTATTCTAACATCTACACAAAAGTTGTCGTAAAATGTCAACATTCAGGAGCCAATGTTTCCAGAAAACAAAAACTGGCTAAACATGTTAAACGTTGATTTTGATATAAAAATACACACCTGTTTCAGTTTCTGCACCATGTTCGGGTGAACTAATTTGTTCCTCATCCGTACAAGGTGTTTCCTCATCAGGCTGTCCACTGGTCTGTATTTCTCGTGGTGTCTGTTTACCGTGAGGGTCAGGCGTCTCAAAGGTGCTTGGAGTATCATCTGTAAAATCCAACAGAAACACACAGTCATAACAGTAATAATAATAATCTGAATGGCAGTTATTTGATGACATATTCAGCGAGGAATACCTTGTCAAGCTGCATGCAATATCCACAACATTCATGTCAAACTATTTTAGAATAATTCAGAAAAACCGACATGTTAAACAAGGATTACTTCTAAATTCACAAACGAGCAGGTATTCAAATAAGTACAGATAGACATGGCATTGTCTTTGCCTCTCTTTGGACCATACTTCATGTGTATTTCGCGTAGTTTCTCCACGTCATTGTTCTTCAGAGCATCCAGGTACTCGGCTT
Source organism: Paralvinella palmiformis (assembly GCA_025642065.1). Lineage (NCBI taxonomy): Eukaryota > Metazoa > Annelida > Polychaeta > Terebellida > Alvinellidae > Paralvinella > Paralvinella palmiformis. Next base: position 876,735 of record JAODUP010000021.1, read on the forward strand.
GTGTTTGAAGCTTTGGCAGATCGGGGAAGAAATCTCTGACTATTATCTTCTCTATGTGCTGAAGAACATAACATTGATGAGGTTAAGAACAATGATGTATATAAATCAAACAGTTTAAAGTATTTCTAAACATCTATACCAGACATGGGGTCAATTCCAATTCCATTTGGTCAATTCCACTTCCACATTAAATTTATCAATTCCATTTTTTACCTACTATTTTTTACCACGAGAAGGTAAACTACTTGGAATACCTACTCTAAGTACATACTTGGAATACCTACTCCGAATAGTTTATATTCAAAGTAAGATTGTCATGGAAAAAATATTTCTGAATTAAAAAATTAAATGGTAAATTAATTTGCGGATTTAATTTTTTGTAGCAAACTTCAATTCCAATTCAAAATTTATGCAATACTAGCTTTAACCACTACATTGTTGTCTATCTGTGATTGCACTAATTACCTCACTAATGAACTGTTACTGATACCGATATACTTGCATATAAGTAGATTTTTTGGGTAGGGAAAAGGGAGTTCCCAGAAGCACGTTGACTTATACGTGCGTCATATTTCCTACCAGCTGAAGCAAATATGTTCTCCGCCATCCTTGACACACAACATTATAGGATTCAACCAAATAAGAGCCAAGTCGGAATAAAATTGTCACATTGCTGCCCACTAACCCAAAATTATTCAATAAATAACAATTAATTTTCACCAAACTGTTATTTGGATCTCATAAAGATGCCTGTCTTTATGTAATAATACCTGATGGCCATGCACTGTTGCCTACCAGTACCTCCAGATGTGCTGTGAAACAATTAATTAATATTGCCTACCAGTTGAAGTTACAATCAGGCATGTTTGTTTGGTGTGACAAGTTTGTTTATTAGTTATAAGATAAAAGCAAAATCTGAGAGAGTGTGTGTATGTATCACTGCTGATGAAGAAATTGATATATATATATATATATATATATATATATACGACACACTTGCTGATATCACGAGTTTGAAATGACTGGGTCAGCTATTTGGCAAATGACGACAATGATTCGGATTTTGAGGGATTTTATGCCAATACTTGACCTTGACTTATATGGTGAGCATATGCCTCAGGAAAGAATTACAGGGTCAAAAATTGACCTCGACTTATCTGCCGGGTTGACTTATACGCAAGTATATACAGAACCTTTTAAATACAGGACAAAAATATAAATATAAAGTTGTATAACAAACAGCCAATTTGGTAATGGTCTATAAAATAGATAACATTTTATAACAGCATTTCTATAAATTAAACATTATAATTATTTGTATTTGTTTAGGTTAGCACCAGTCAATACAGAAACTACTTGAAGTAGTTCTTGAGATGGAGCAGGCATAGACATTAATTATTGTCATCTGCCCTGTAGGGCAGGTGGGGTATGATCTTCAAGAAAAACCTATGGATTATTTTGTTATCTTCATATTTTAACTTTTTTTCTTCTGTTTTACATTCATTATTATTGTTTTTGACCATATCATTCAAGCATAGAGTGCCCGAGGCAGGTGACAGCCACTGTTGGACAAGTTATTTTTTCAACCACAGCTTACAAATCCTCACATTCCTCAACATCGCAGTACACAATTGGCTAAAAGAATTTGCTGTAATGTTATGTAATTTTCACCAGCTATATACACAGTATAATGCCAATGCTTTATTACATGGCAAACTATGAAAAACGTTGTGTGAGTGTGTGCAGTTGAGCCATTACACAGCAGCTCTTTTCAATGGCCGGCGATACGACACCCCACTCTTGATCAATTATTACACATCATGTTTCTCATAGATCTGGAGTCTATAGAGATTTAAGATAGCATATCAGCAGCTTGGTCTTGCTAAGTTTGGTTTTAAAATAGTATGAACACATGAAAACAACAATAGTGTATGTAAGACAGAAAAAAAGGAAAGGCTCCAAGTTAAACTACAAAAAAAAAAAAAGAATCCAGAGCGCTTTCCCAGTATTGGGGACTCATACCATGGCTTGGTTTGCACCATTTGCCCTGTGGGAGAAACCCAAACTTCAAATTTTTGAATAAAATCTTCCTTTATTGATGGCTGTAATTCATACAGAATCAACATCATACAATCCCACTGGAAATCTCCAAAAGCTGGCAGCACAAAATGTGAGAGACGTGCCTTCTCAACTTTGATGTGAATTAAATCTGACTGGCGCTCCAACAATAAAACACCCAATATAATTGGTGGATTGTGTTGAATAAATCAGAATTAACATCTTGTAGAGAACTGGTGAACGTATTTGCATGTCTCATATACATAAAAAAACACAGATGACTTCAAAAGTTAGCAGTTTTTAAACCCAAATGGTAAGCTATCATAATAAAGCAATGGCACCAGTTCCCAAAATTTAAAAAATTTAGGACTATAAAAACAAAATACATTGGGTACAAACAACAGTCAATTGCCAAAAATATTCATCACAAACTATACCCGATAACACAGATATTAGGAAATAAAACAAATTACTAGAAGGTTGCCATTATGGCTTCCTCAAATACCAGATTGTGCAGCTGGAAGAAGAAACATCGATACTCTGAGTCCGACTTCAAATGGCGAAAGGATCATGTAGCCATTTTAATCCAGGTCACAGATACTCTGACTTAACCATCCTTGTGACCTCACCTTCCTCTTCATTCAATCTTCTAACTAATACCATTATCAGTTCATTTACATAAATCTGACATTTCAGTAGAAGCTTCATGTTACAAAAGGGAAAACAAATCTTCATTTAAATTTTACTAGCCCAGGAGCTAGTGAGATGTAGAAATATTTTTCTGGCCCTGCTGTATATACTTGTGTATAATTTGATCTGGTATATAAGACCAGATCAGTATATCTGTTAATATATATATATATAAATAGTGAGCTCCGGTGGCCTAGCGGTTAAGCACCCGGCACTTGGTGCCAACGGTCGCAGGTTCGAACCCCGTAAGAGGTCAAAACTTTTCCAGGGATTAATTTCTCGGCTCACTACATCATCGGTGGCTGACCACGTTAAATGGGGCTGCCGTCTCCACTGAATTATTTAAAATAAAGGGGGACGTTAAAAACCCCTGAGGATGTAAAACACTCTGGCAGTGACCACCCTCAGGGTATTTCGGCTCCATCTTTCCATACTGCTCCCCTGTGAGTGGTGGGGGAGGAGGTTTCTCAACCACTCCAACATAGAGGCTGTGCTGATTAAGCGACAGCCTGGGGATTCTCCCGAACAACAAAACCAAACCATCTGTTAATATCGTGGGAAACTGCCTAATTTGAATATAAGAGGCAGAATTTAAAGCACATTTTGTTCTTGTTATTTATATGTGTGAAAATACTATTTACTACATATTCGTTCTTATGTCTTCTTTGATTCTAATGCAGTAGTACGTTTCTCCCAATCACACACAAGTTTCTCTGCTAATTTAAACTCTCTGACTGATTTGCTGCTGTTGTTATTTGGCGCCTCCTCGATCTAACTGGTAGCACATTGGATCACAGATCACTACCACCTGAGTTCGAATCTCAGCGTGGGCATATCTGAAGGGCGTTTCATCTCTGACTTGGCTTCATTACTTTTGGAGGTCACTCGGTCTGTTTAGCTTACCACGTGGACAAAAGTGGCCGTAAAACATCATCTTGTTGCTATTATCTTTTAAATATTGTCAAACTTTCAGTTTAAATTGTACTTCATACAAACAGTTTTTTTTAACCTTGACCTGGCATGTTGAAATTATCTATGCATATGTAAAGTTGATTTCACATAGAAAACTATCAGTGATATTTATACATAAAACTAAATGTTAAGACAGCTAATCAGGCTGAAACAGTTCATTATTGCTGGTACTTACAGATTTATACATGACTTATATATGAGCTATCAGAATTATCATATATAAGAATAGTGGGCTAGGAGCAGACATTGGATTTAAATTCAATTCTGGAATTGATGGTCAATTCCAACTCCGGAATTGATTATTTAAAAAAAAGGAATTGGTATTGATAAATTTTGAATTGAAGTTTCATACAAAAAAAAAGTAAATCCACAAATTAATTTACCATTTTATTTTTTAATTCAGAAATATTTCTTCTATGACAATCCTACTTGGGAATACAAACTATTCAGAGTAGGTATTCCAAGTAGTTACTCAGAGTACCTACTCATGGTAAAAACAGTCGGTAAAAAACGGAATTGGAACTGAAAAATTTGATGTTGAATTGACCAAATTGAATTGAAGACATGGTATTGACCCCACGTTTGGTTAAGAGCATAGAACTAGTAACCTAACCCATTTGATGTTGGTAACTTATTCCTTATTCAATATTCAAAAGTGAATAAGTAACAAGTCTGGTCTAGAGTTTAGACCTATGGGTGTGATGTTGGTTACTTATTCCTACATACATTCATCATAATCAAATCTAATCAAATTAAAACACTATTTTGACTGTGACTCCATAAAAAAGGAGGAAAGACACATAAAGGTTTAAAATAATGAATGTAATTAAGTGACCATAAATTGGCATACACATTTAAAATTAAGATGACTTTGCCCAGTTATGGTCTAAGACCTTGAAAAATATCATATTGGCCCTTTGAAAGAACAAGTATTGGTCTAATATCAGGAAAAATATATATAATATCAACCTGCTGACCCCATATGAAAGACAACGAAGACAAACATATATGGCCAAAAGTGAAAAATAATATTGTGTGATTAGAAATTAAATTATTCACCGTACCATCTCAGACAGAGATTAACTAGATCAAGTTTTGGTTTAGGAACGAAACAAAATACCATTTTGACCTTCTGACTCCATATAAAAGAGAGTAAACACATAAATGGCAAAAATTGAAAAAAAGTATGAATTTTAATCATTATAAATTAACACACAAGTTTAACATTATTTGCTGTACCACCATAGATGGATATTTATTATGTCAAGTGTTGGTCCAAGATCAGGATAACATATTGTATTGACCTGCTCACCCCATATGAAAATGACCAAAGACACATAAATGGCCAAATGTGAAGAATTGTTTTTATTTGATTTGATTTATTTATATCTTTTTTGTGCATTCCCGACGCCATAGCATTGTGGGGTTTGCACAATATAACTAACATGGTTTCATTTACATAGAATACAAGTTATATACATACATGTATAAAATTAATAATTGTACAATTTGTGTTGTGTTGATATAAATTTACATATAACATACAGTTTTAGTGTAATATTCATTGAGAATTTGCTTTCCTAGAATCTTTTCGTTATATATTCTTGTACTGTGTAAAACAGTGCAACATTATCATATATTGACAATGCTGTATGCCCATGTGTTATTAAATTGGTGAGTGATTGTGTGCTGCTGATGTCAATGTCGGGCCTATCCATAGTGTTGGTCCAAGATCAGGATGACGTATGATTTTGATCTGCTGACCCCCTACCAAAACGAGTAAAGATGCATAAATGGCCAAATGTGAATTTTTATGATTATAAATTGGCACATAAATTTAAAATTATTCAGGATAACATATTGAACTTACTATTGGGTATAAATCATGATAAAACTATTCAGGTAAAACAATCACTCCTGAATAACTGTTAAAAATCAGGAGTTTGTTAGATCAGTCGAAATCAAAGAAAAACTAATGTATTCAAAAATAGGGCGGACCATCACTGCATAAAAAGACACCAGATTGTCATAAATTCACCAGGACAGGTGCTGCTTGTAATAAATTCCACAAAATTCTTCAATTCAACCAAAGATTTATTTATATTCCACTGCTGGATATTCCTAATCACCAATGTTGTCCAATAGGGGCCTTGAAATAAATGTTTCTGCTTAGTTCTGCCCAGCAGAGGTCAGATCCTGTGTTTATCACATTAACACTTAAGTGTGCTGTTACTATACTGGAACCAAAATAATCCAGAAGTTTGGTTCATTTTATATATATATCAGATATGCACACCGCGGTGGCACTGCATGTGAGTGTTTAACCAATTAAAAATGGTCTGGATGTAGTGTGTTCTGCCCACAACACTGAGACACATTAGGCGGACAATCTTGGGGTGTTTGATTACATGTGGCTTTTGATCCATTGTTAACTCTTGAGTATCACTTTATTTAATCTATCACTGATCGCATGATCAACATTTTCATGATCACCAGCTAATGACCCTGACAGCTTGTCAATCAATTCACAGATTACCACAAACATTTCACGGACATTGTGCCGTGGTATTTATATGGGAATGTTTGGCATTCGTATTGTGTAAGCCTTGGTGGTGGCTGACTAACAGGGGACAGATGATCAGGGCATTATCATGGGAGGAAATCGGGTCCTTATCAAAGGTTGGCGGTTGTTCGCGGTGGCGGAAGACAGAGCTAGACTGTATATATATATATATATATATATATATATATATATGTGTGCACTAAATTAATTAATGAATGCCTATTAAAGTAGATTATCATACCAGGGCAAACATCAGGCCTACACAAGTATACGTATTTATTAACAAGTATGACATGAATATTAAAGGTGATATTCCGGTACTTTTATAATCAAGATGACCTATTTCTAGTTATGCGTATTGATACCTTTACTTTACTAGTCGTCTATGTATATGTACAGGTGGTTCACCATTGAAGTAACTAAACCTTCTCCCCAAGTCCTAACCCCATCACACAGTGTGCCATCGCTACAAATAAATCATGACGTTCACAGTAATATTAGTAAAGATTGTGTTATCATAATGTAAACATCTACAAAGTGTGAAAGACCAAACAATTCATAACTAAATGAATTAATTACTGTTGTGATGAGTATCTGGTGATCATATCAAGAAAACTCCACTCCACAATGAGAAGACACACATATACTGGATAATGATAGACTCTAGTATCTCCCGAATGTAATGAATGTTCTCTCCCATTGATGATATTTTCATGGCGGTGATTATTATTTGTTCCCAAATCTCTTCAAATCTTCTACAGAAAGGTGATGAGATTCTCACTCCAGTCTTCTCACTGTCAATCTGAAGTACGGCATCAGTGTCCTCCTTGTTGACCTCAGGTAATTGAGTTTTGATGCATTCAGTTAATACGTCTAGGCTTGTGAACATTTCTTCGGTCTTATATTTGTTCAGAAAAACTTTAAACACGACAGAGGATAGCTCCTCTGCATCATTTATATACTATTTGTGTTGATAAGCAATCCCATAGAGAAGAGGATGAACGTACGAAGACCTACGTCATTTGTCTTGCCTCTGAGCATGAGAATCAGTAACTGAACCATGAGGGCCGAGCAGACATGAGGGTATGTATATTTTACTATCTCATCAATGTTGACTTCTTGTTGTACAACAGTCCATGTTCGTTCTAGATAAGTGCTCATACTCTCTTTGTCAAAAGCCAGTAGAGTACCATTTAGCATTTCCCAGAACATATCGGTTTCTACTCGCCTTGGAATGCTAGTCGATGACAATGCACCAACAAATTGGGACAGGAAGTGGGAAATTTCCGACCCGTGCTAGTCAGTTTATATCGTCTCAGCAATGGGTATTGCCATTCATCCTTCGATGGGATTGGGTATGTGTGATATAATAATATGCCTCTGTTATCCTGGCCAGAATGAACCAGTGGCATCCAGATGCAGGATTGCCTTGTAGTCTTTCGATTGCCTTAGATACAACTCCAACTGGCACCTAAACGGATACACTGCGAAATAGCGTATATAATTGTGTTACTTTCTTTACATCACTTTGAATCTTTCGTAAGACATCCAAAGTTTTTGGTTCTGTGATGTTTCCTGCAATAATGGTGTCACTTGCATTGTCAATATGCTGTTGAAAGTAATAATTGGTTTATCGTCTCGGCTATATCTATATCTTTGGCTATAACTTGATGCTCAGCCACTCTTGTGGGCCTTTTGTGTACAACATATTTCTTGTGAGAGATTTCACCAATTCTCTTCACTCTCATCTTTATCTTGGAGGCATTTAATTTTGGCTCACGTCTTAGTTTGAAAATATATTTCACACAGCTATGAAATTTACATTTGGCTACTATTCTGCAGTACCGTAGCTTGTTTCTTTCTGGTATTTGCGTTCTTTATGCAATTATACTTAAATACCAGTACACCGGCTTTGTTACACTTGGCTAATTATCTGTTTAATAATATGGCATATCCACATTTTAAGCCAGTATGTGCATTGCCTGGCCTTACCTGGAACCATTCATCATCAGTCAAATACACACTAAAGCTGCATGGTTGAGGTGGAATATCTCGAGTATTGTCGCCAACTTCCTCATCGTTGCTTGTGGCACAGACCTGCAATTTTTTTTGCTCCCCCGGGCCCATCAGATTCATGCATACTATCTTGGTCACGATAGACACCTCGATTTTCATGTCTTCTCCATGATAACATTATCTTCTCTTCCGACATCACTCTTCGGCATTCCTATGTTATCATCTACCTGATAATCATTATGTGTCATCCAAGGATCATCTTCAATCTCAAAATTACTTCCTCTTATTACAACATCCCTTGCCATCATTCCAGTATTATGTGGCACCTCAACATCACTCTCAATGCTTCCATTTTCGCCCCCTTTAATCTGACATCATCACACGTCATTCCATCATCACCTGCCACTCCAACATCAATCGTAATCTTTCCCAAATAACCTTTTCCTCTAGCATCACCTTCTCTCATTCCAATGCTCAATTCTTGTCATTCCAACATCTGCTATGCCAATCGTACTTCCAAATTCTTGATCTTCTTCACCGCTCTCAAATATTCTAGTTTCATGTTCAGTTCCAACATTATCACACCTCAGCAGACTCGGATCATCGATCCTCCTGCACAAGCAATACAGGTTTTTATACCCTTGATTTCACGTTGTCATTTTCATCCTAAGTTTCAGCCTTTACGGTATCTTTCTGGGCTGTTTCTTGTAATATACGAAGTACTCTCTCTCATATTTCGTCGATTGTGTGTCCACACCATAAATAGCCAAAGGCGATGATCAGGATGGTTTGCCATCACCACATTTATCCCAAATGGATTCTTTTAATCTCCGTCCATTATTTAGTTCACCATAGTGTAACTCTACACATAAGGACAATGTATTGTAATTATACCAGATAGCATGTATGAAACTTGAAAGTATAAGGATTCTAAAAATACTTAATAGCAAGAGGCTTTCTACCATTGGGGAATAATGGCTTTAACATTTAGAGATTATTAAGTAGAACTGTATGGACTTTCAATCAGAGATATTAGTATTTTGGTGAAAAACTAATGTTACTTTCATATTCTCTGAAGAGTGTGCGCATAATCTTGCCTGAACGGTTCCTACCCTGAGGCTTACTTACTTAGGCCTACTAAAATCCCTGTATATGTCACATATGGGAGAGCCCCAATCCGCCAGGCTCCTGTGTACAGACAAATACCACTTTATTTAAAATGAAGTTATGGGATAGGAAGAGGGAAGTACTCGCATTCAGAACCAGTGTGTTGACTTGTCAATTAAACTTTTACCAACATAAACAATTATCTCTGAGAAGATCAAAACTTTCGTTGGAATGAATCTGACATTTTGCCTGTCAACTAACTGGTCAGGGCCCTTGTAATCAAAGCTATGGCACTATGTGGTGTTTGTCAAAGATGATGTCCCACGATAACCACTAGCGAGTGTAGTACACAATAGCAATGGATCGTGAAAGTTTCGGGAATTAAGGATTTAGGGAACATTTAATGGAAATATGATAGCTGGTGGTTAGAATTATTTTGAGTAGTGCATCTGATAGAAAAGAAAATAATGCCTGTTGTTACGTATCCGAGGGTACTCGGACACGGAACAGCAAGCTAAGCATCGGAATTGTGTTTGTTGGTGACAAAGATTCAAGCACCATGAACGTGTTCATGAGTGTTATATATAATAGCAATTTCGTAATTGTACTTAGTTTTCCATCAGCTCACATCAGTGTCAGGATGGGAATATAGGTGTAATTGATTGGGATTCGTAACCACTTCAGAAAACGTTACAGTTGCTTCAAAATATGAAATTTCTTTTCCTGTGACCTTTAAGAAATGTTATACATAAACCCAGACAGTATATTACGCATATGTACAATGAGTGCCTCTGGCTGACCTGTATAGAGGGTCAGCAAATATGTGGAGCTTAAGACAGGAACTGAGGAAGTTAACTCAGTGAGTTATCTTCAATATAACAAATTTAGTGTCACATCCAACCACGTGGGACCTCTCAAAGTCTCATGCATTTGCAGTAAAATATGGAACACCAAGGAGAGTGTAAACGTGTGGTCGTGAACGAATATCAAAATAATAATAATCACTTCATAAAAGTGAATGATACCTACCCTGGAAGTAAGTTGGACAATTGTTGAGTAGATCTAATTCTGAACTGTATAATTGTGATACGCTCAATAAACAATATGTTAGCTGGTCAATGCTGTGGATCCGAATGAATCTTCACTCCTATGCCCATTCCAAAAGCGCACGCATCCCAGTGAGTTTGTTGTATGGAATAGCCGTAAACAGTACCCAGAAATCCCAAGATTGGCTAAGAGCTGGATCCTAATACAAGATAGTACACTCAGAGCATTCTGCTCATGTACCGATACCATATTCACAAGATGTCAATACATTTTTGTGTTTTTTATTTATTGATAAAATTGGAGAGTGGACAAATGCTCACCAATAAAGGGGGTGATTGACAAATGCCCACCAAGAATACAAAATTAAACTAAACAATACGTTGAACAAAAACAATCCTGATCACATTTGACCATTTATGCGTCTTTACTAATTTTCGTATAGGGTCAGCAGGTCAAAATCATATACGTTATCCTGATCTTGGACCAACACTTCACATAACATATCTCCATTTAAGGTGGTACATCAAATAAGTTTATACTTATTTGCTAATTTATACTAAGGAAAATTCATTATTTTTACACTTTTTTGTCTTTGCTCTCTTCCCTATGTGTGCGTGTACTTTTCCGCTTTTTTATTAAATCAATGTGAAAATAATATTTTAATTTTCATTAGCTTTGATGCTTGGTGCTGACAAATGTAGGCAGGAATAAGTAACCAACATTACACGCATAGGTCAAGACCAGACTAGTTACTTATTCACTTTTAAATATCGAATAAGTAACCGACTTCACACGGGTGGTAACCTAGACTAGTTGGATTGATTATTCATAAATCTGAATTGATTTCTGTGTTTACAGCTACACACCAGTTTGACATAAACATGTAGACTGACAGCCTTAAGTCTAACTTAGTAACTGTGTCTCAATGTGAATGTCAATCAACACAGAGTCATCAATGCGACGTGAGTCTGTGGAGGTGACTGGACGACTGGCTGCCATGGTCAAGTGGCCGCCAAATTTACGAGATGACTGGCCACCAGTCAATCTCTATTACATATTATGATTAGTAATTAAAGAAATGATTTTATCCTCAGAGTTCATTTGATTGTTGTACTAGCAGGCGATGATGTATAATAAACTGAAGAGTTGGATCATTTTATTTGTGCAAGACGCAGCAATTGTTAGACCTAATAAAGAAGGTTTTATGTTTGAATAAATACACAATATTTTCACCATGTACATTACACAACATGAAATACCAAATAATTATTATTGAATTAACACATGCAAAAAACCCAATCTGTTAATTGCGCTAGAGCATATACTTTTCATAAGTAACTTCATTCCAATTAACAGGTGTGACCGAGTCAACACACCAATATAAATTGTGGTGGATAATAATGACACATTTATAAAAGCTCTATTATCGGAGTCTATGTATATTTTGTATAGCCTATATCAGTATATCATTTTTTTCTGTTGAAGAAATGAAAACAAATATTTCCCTTTTAAAATACTCTAATTATTCACTTGAAATAAAATCAAATGTTGTATATTTTAGTATTTAAAATACTAATTACGAAAAATCGACGGTCACATGTACATTTGAAAATCATCAAAATGCCTGTCTGCTCAGACTGCTGAGTTAAAAGTAATTTAAAACGGCCCATTGTAATTGTTGGCGGCCACTTGACTCATGAAATTGGCGTCCAGTTGTCCATGCCACCATCATGACCATGGGCATGGCGGCCAGTCGTCCTGCAATCGTCTGTGATACCAAAACAAAATAACACTAGCTTAAACTCTAACTAAGTGTTAAAGTGACTAACACTGACTAACACACTGTAACAGACTTACCTCGGTGTAAGTGTCCTCGTCTAATACGTTTTTCTTCGGTTTCTCCAATTTTGTAGCATGTGACGTTGATAAAACCACGGATTTTTCTCTAATATCTTGAAGAGCCATGGTTATGGTCAAATTAATAAGTAAAACGTAGACACTAGACTAGATCTATAAAATAACAACAACGACAGCGCCAAACGATTTCGTAAACCGGAAGTAATCTTGTGGTATAAACTAAACACGGACAGTAAACTATGGATTTTAAAGAGAAACAATGTCAATGGTGATACGGTCCTGTTGTTCTACCGAATTTCAATAGTAGTTACTAGTATATATAGAATATAGTAAAATATGAAATTATAAATATATTACAATTTAAGAATATATGTTTGTGAGCAGATTCATTGCCATAAGATACAGTATTAGCCATATTATTGCACTTCTATTAAAAGTAAAGAATATATTTATTCTAGAATAATCTACACTAAAGCTTCATAACTAGAGTGTACAAAGTACCCCATATTACTAATGAATGCTTTCATTCAAATCTTATACGCTGGTTGTAGGCTAGGATAATTTACCAGCATCTGAGGAAATTATTTTCTTTCATTTTCTTCGGCAGCCCGAGTGTTTGTGTGTGATCACTAGCTTTTAGGAGGGAAAGGGACTAGGGGGCGGCTCATACCCGCGTCTCAACCCAAGCATGTTGTAGGGAACACAGAAGTATACAGCCCCAACCTAGCATTTAGAGATATCATGAATTACCGATATACCTGAGATAATCTGGTTGCGGTATGAAGGGTCACAATTAATTTATGTCAAAGAGGCGTAAATGTAGTGGAATCCCTGTGCTTTGTCGGACGTCTATTGATACGATTGATGTAGGTAGGATTTGTTTGGTTATTCGAACTCAGAATAAAGCTGAGATCAGCATATGAGGTGCCTAAATATTCTATGTATAGGTTTCTGTTGAACCACAGAAAATTACTGTTGAATGTAAACTGTGATACCAATATTGTATATGTACTAACTATTGAATCACACCCCGTGTTGTTTACAGCAATCTGTGGTATCAAATAGTACTTTTTTTGTACGTGATTTAGCTTTTGTAGGTAGGCTGCATGCAGCCGCTTCCCTGTCGGCGTGATATATTTGTCGCCTACGAAAAGCGGATTAGCTGGGCCCCACAGGCTGATGAGTAGCCTAGACACACATATACGTATATATAGATATGTGGAGGTGTCAGGAGGAGGTATAGGTCTCAAAGGAATATTTAGATGTTGATGTTCTGATCCAGTGCCACTATATATGTATCCTAAAACATATCGATCCAGCTTCCTTGTTACACCAATGTAAGAAGGTTATGTTGTTATTACATGTTTTACTCTATTAGGTTTGCTGTGTATAATGTAGAATCTATATTGTTGTCCTCTTGTGTCGTCTGGCAAAACGACCTAGTATAATTCATACAATGTTGTTTGATGGGTTTATACTCCTATCGGCGTTTGTTACTCCAGGACACATCTCTATGGAACAGTTTCCCCCCCATTATGGGCAATTATAGGTTGCAGTGATATAGGAACATTGTTGAGTGTATGGCTATTATAATCCCGACCTGTCATTCGCAGTATCGGAGATCTGCCTGAAATCCGCTTTTCTCAAGTACAGGTCAAATAGATCAAGCGGATAGCTTTAATTTAGATCACACCACACCTAACTGCATATACTTCGGGATACTAAATTAAGCTTGAATGAACTTTCACCTAGTGATGAACGGAAACGTATGAGGATTAGCTGTTAGGTTTGAGTGATTCATAGTATTTACCCAGGACTGATATCCGCAAGACAATAATCACATTCAAGAAGCAAGTCGAGGTCTGGCTTCCCGAGAACAAAGACTATCATCGGGAAGTATACCCAGGGTAACAAGACCGATGGCAAAAGACTGGCCAGAAGGCTTGTGACTGACCAGGGAGAGTTCGACTTCCTTGTCAGAGATACCCGCCAAAGTGGCACTCTGGTTGGCGCACCTAGGGCAGATCCTCATGTATAAAAGGGCTATCCAAGTAGTCACTGACAGCATTTGTATTACATAAGCTTGAGAGAGTATCCCCGCGTCTCGTCAGGATATGTGATTGCGGCCGCAGGATGTAGGAATGCAGCGTCGCCTGCAAAACTGGTAATGTAGGTCTGGCCTGGTGGCGTGAGAAGGGTGAATGGTTGTACAATACACAGAAACATGCTGCTTACTTCCTCGAGTGCTGTTGTGCCACGGAGGATCTCTCTCGTAGCACTGCACCACACTACAATCACCCACTGACCAGTGACCGGCTAAGCTACTTCAACGATGGATGATGATGAGTGATGATGATGATGTTTACGGCCACTTTTGTGCACAAGGTAGGCTAAATGGGCCGAGCGACCCCCAAAGGTAATGAGACGAAGTGAAAGACGAAACAACCTTCAGATATGCCCACGCCGGGATTCGAACACGGGTGGTAATGATCTGTGGTCCAACACGATACCGCTAGACCACGGAGGCGCCCGCTTCAACGATGGAGGGTCATTGGCAAATACACGAGATCGACCGAGCTCTTCCAGGCAAAAGACCCTCTTGTCCTCACCCAACCCACCGTCTTGCTAAAGAAATGCGGGCATGGGGCGTCAAAGCTCAGACCTATTATAGTTTCTGAAGGAGTGACCAGAATTATTGGACACCCGACCACATGGGCCAGAAGTTGATCCGCTGCGTCATCATCTGAGACGAGGTATGCACGTTATCCAAGCCTAATCTGGAGATGTTCTTTGACTGGTTGGGCCGCAACACAAAGCAGACGACTACGAAGAGGTGGACCACAGGACAAAACAACCCACCCTGAAGGCCCTGAAAATGCGCATCCGCTTTCAGCCGGACACATTCCAGTGCCAGGAGATGCGAACGGTTCTCATTAACTGCCTGTGATGGGACCAGTTTGTGGAGCAGTGTAGGGGAGTGACCTAATCCCCACCAGTCGTCAGAAGGTCCGCAACCGAGCACAGGAACCGTTGCTCCGACGCCACAATGCCTCAGTGTTTATCCTTTAACACACCAAGGACAACCAAAAGAAAAATACTGAGGAAGCCATTCCCGGGACAGACCGCAGCGAAGACCTCGTGATTGAGGCTTCTGAGGCGGCTATCTATCCGAGCCCGAGTTGGCGCCTTTGCTGTTCTCTTACCGTCCACTCGAGCCAGGGTCTTACGATCTACAACCCACAGAAAGTTTGGATCGTCGACGACTACTTCTAGTGGAGCAATCTCGCCTACCTCCGGATGAGGGTACCGAAGTCAAGCAACCCACCACACACCAGCTTCGCGAGACCATCCTGAGGAAGTTCGTAGCACACAAGCGTCAGTACCAGGCCACAGGACACTAGGCTAAGCGTTTTACCTACAGGTCATCGACATTCTGCGGCTCGAGGAGGGCCAACTTCTGCGCGGCATGCAACATCGAGCTGCAATGGACCTACCAGCCCAAAGATCCATAGTAGTTCAGTGTAGATCGTCTGAACAACAGCAAGGGAAATTGCAGAGGAAATATGCCTCTAACATGTCTAGAGTGGAACCGAAAAAAAGAGGAGCAGCGGAACTTAGTCAGAGATAATCCCAGTCGGTGGCAGCTGGGTGCCAAGAAGGCATCATAAGCAGTTCTTCCAGAACAAAGCCGCGTGTTGGCTCATCGACACCTGTGTTGTCAAGGTGGTAGAACACGGATGAATCAGGCTTAGTGACAGAGCGCCCCTACTGGAGAGGAGGTTGTCGCCTCGCCTATGCCGACATCATGACCAACTGGTTAGTTCGCAAAATAGTGTTTATATTTGAGAGAGATGTTAGTAAGCAAACAAGAGGTGATAGCTTTCATTTAAATATTTAATTAAATATATATATATATATATATATATATATATAAAATTAGGTAAAAATTGGCTAACGTTGAAGTAACAATGCTAGCCTATTCAAAAATCATTTTTTTTGCAGATGTAAGTTATTTGTTATTATATTTTGTTCTACAAAATACCTTTATTAAAAAAAGGTTTCAGTGTAGCATTAAGAACATAACGTCCAGTTTTGTTTAATGCTACAATGAGAATAGCAGACCAGATACAATTTTATTCACGATGAGTGACATTTTATATTTACAACGCTTTATTTGTTTTGTGTTCGTGTACACAAATGCCGATTAACGCTGCTGGCTCGTCATATCGTGACGAACGAATTAATTATTGTCTATCATAACGTGCTCGGTTAGGTTCAGAGAATATTTTCATTGGCTCTTTATGAAATATCTCATTGTTGAACGTGGAAGAATATATTACCAAATAAGGTTGTAAATAAAGTTGGACGAGGCAAATATACCGATGTCGTACGAAAGAAAGGATGACGAACGCGTATGCTTTAAACAACTAATAAGTAAAATTAAGAATACCAATGACCTGAATTCGAAATTATGTTTACAGCCTCACCATAAATGATAAATAGATTTATTAATTGAACTGTAAAATATAAAAATAGATTTATTAATTGAACTGTAAAATATAAAATTTTGATTATAAAATCTGAATCTACAGTGTTGTATGTATATATGTATAACGCGTATGTTTCCTGTTTCTTGTCTGCGCTGCAACATAGATCTGTATTGTTTTATCTCCAATTCAATATATAATATATATATATATATATATATATATATATATATACTATGTACAGACTAAATGACAAGATTTCTGTATATTCCAGTCTTGAACACCTGCTCGTGATAGCACAGCGTCCTGCCAAATATTATCTCGATATTAATAATTCACACTGCAAGGCGATCAATCAGGCCGTTGCCGCATTTTACATCACACCGTACTGGCGACACCGCGCGTACAACCATTTAAAGGTACACTCGACATCGATTTTCACCGAAGTGCAAACTTATCGCTGTTATTTCTCGGGGGCTGCCAGCTGTGCTGCCTTTAAATGTGATAAAAGACGCCAATTAATAGGATTCCGTTTCTATTTGTTTTAAACCGGATCGGAATGGAAGGTCCATCTTTATCTATTAATTTATCGTCTCATTTGCTGACGTGAACTATGCTCTTAGAGGAAACCGATCGCGTGGTGTCTTAAGTTCGCTTAGTAGCCATCTTGTTGGGGATTTAGCACGGGACGAGCTCGCGTTAAGAAGGTTCGGGATTGATCGGGCGGCTTATGGTCGGTTCGCTATTCGTAGTGCTTCCGGTTGTCGCTTTGAACGGTCTTGGCTGCATCACGTTCTGTGATCTAAAGAGCAAACGATCGCAGGTATACTTCCGGTGTTGGAAGAACCTCGGTAACAATTGTGCTACGGAATCGATATGTTTTATATTGAATTTCCCAGCTAACCCCATTCAGCCAACTCTCTGTCTATTTAACTCGTGCGCGTGTGTGTGTGCGTGGGTGTCCCTTCCAAATATTCATCTTCAACTATTTCCTGATAATATCTGCTGTTATTTTATCACGTCCATCGAATTGACCCCTTTTCTCTTCCCCTGAAATGACCAATATTTCCCCTCTGTTCGACTTATGCGACACAACTCATCGACATCATTGTTCCGACAACTTACTGTGCCAATATTCCGACAGTCCGATGTTCCGACAGCTCCAGGTATCCGTCCGGGAAGACGTCGACAGCGGGAGTAGAAACAGGATGTTTGAGTGAAGGGCTAAAAAGGAAGAAATTTACATGCTTCAACCATGTCCATCATTCGTGACGGGAAGATGTACCTCATCCCTCCCTCCTCCCTAGACTATATGTCCACAGAACATAACACGTCTGATGTCTTCCCAAAATGCCACTAGGAGGAACTGTTTTTTTCTATCTAACCATAGTTGTATGTAACCCCCCCCCCCCGGGACGCTAACTTTAAGTGTCTGAACTAGATACAATTTATCAACATTAGCGACGTGTACATCTCACAAGTACTTTATAATAGAGACTTGTACCGCTTCTCACTGTTAAAATTCTGATTCCCACCTAATATATACAATTGCTACATTCGAGTATCGAAATATTTTCGGTTTTGGGACCAAGAGGTGGTACGACTGGAGAGCGGGTCCAGAGGCGTATCCAGGAATTTGTGAATTGGGGGTGATGCATTCGTCAACAGTTATATACACACACGTGACACAATATGACCAAATATGGACTACTACAGCTGGTTGCTGTTTCAGCTGCTGTTTCAGCCGCTGGTACTGGATATTTCGATAGCGCAGTGGTTTTGGTCAGTGGACTGCAAACCGCCAGGTTAGAGTTCGAGTCTTATTGATACCGGTGTCGGTAGAACACTTCCCCACAGTGTCGGCTCTGGGCCGTATGTCTCAGGTGTCATAATTGCCGAGGTTCATTTTCATCAACAACAACAAAGCCAACAACAGCATAATAATAATAATAATAATAATATCTGACATATATTTCTCATAATATTAATATATATAACGTTATAAAAACAATTAAAAATTATATTTATTTATTTTTCATAGCACACATTTCCGTCCCGTACCTAGAGAGGGAGGTTGGTTATTGTCTAATTACACCCATGGGATCTCTTTACAAAGACATCTCTCTATTTTTACACACCCAAACCACCCACAAACAAGTATGACCGCAATTTAACAGTGTCTCGAATAGGTAGCTGGCCTTAAAGATCGAGCCCGTTACAGGGAATTTCTAGCCATTTCTCTTTCTTTATCGTCTGCTGTCACGCAGACGATAAAGAATTAATGGAGGTCAAAGACAGCATACGCGTCGCCATTATGGCGGAAGATTTTGTTAAGCTTTTGTCATAAACGTAGGATTTATGAAGTCTCTTGTGTTTGATAAGGCGTCGTGTGTGTGTGTTTTGGGAGTTAGAAATTTAATGGAAGAGCAGATGGTAGTCTTATTGTCTGTCTCTTGATAATTAACGTAACCTAATTGAGCTATTAATGAATTTTTTCATTAACAACCGAACGATACAGAAGTGACACGCCATTACATGTCCAGTTTCGGTCAGTGTTGCAAGGAGGACCCCCCACCCCCCCCCCCACACACACGGAGGGAGTTTTATATTCGAGATTCTTGATTCTTTGTTTACTAAAGACATACATACGCGCGCGCGCGCGCATACATACACAGAAACACAGATGTTCGACATTAATCCGATAATCGTGGCACTCCGCAATCCCCGCTTCTCCTCCCCCCCCCTCCAACCACAGCCAGAGAGACCACACACACACACACACACACACACACACACACGCAACAGATAGAGAGAGAGAGAGAGAACACAAACTAGCCATCAGTTAGTATTATATGGTCACGTTATAGTTGTCGGCCCAAACAATGACAACAGGTCGTTGTCATAACTCTCTTAACTACGAACTCTCTTATTATTGGACCTAGCAATCCTCAGCTAGCCGGCTGGCCATTATCATCCCCCCCCCACCACCACCACCGACCACCCCCATCACCATCATCATTCTCTCTCTCAGTCGGAGTGGGGACCACTTCTCATCATCAACAAAAATGACTTCACTCTCTCTCGCCAGTCAGTCGTCGTCTTATTGATCGGTGGCTAGCGGGGCACGTGGCTCGACGTAATACTACCGAGTTCGGAGACATCACGTAGCTGACAGCGATGGGAGCCAATCTTCAGTTGGATTAACGAGTCGTTTGTGGTAAGCGCGGTGTATGTGTAGCTGTGTGTGTGTGTTTTGGGGGGGGGGGGACTATTTCGGAATATACAGCAATGAAGTTTAAACAAGAAATAAAAATAAAATGTTAAAATATATTTGATCTATAAGTATAACCCCCACAATATATATATATATATATATATATATATATATTGTGTGTGTGTGTGTTCGCCATTTATACGTGAAAAGTGGATTATTAGGATTAAATTCGTACTACAACAGTTCAAGAAAAGTTAGCATGTTGTCATATCAGTGACGATCCAGGTAAGTGGTTAGAGTTGTTTACAAACGTGGTACTGATATTTTTTTACCTGATCCAGTCCGTCCCGTCACGTTGTGTCACTTTAGTCGGCCGAGCTTCGCTATCTGGTCTAATCAGCTGTTGTCTAAATATTTAGTTGTCATCACTGATCAATGTATATAGTACGACGAGACCGCATTATCGCTCAACGTACGTGACAGTCGCTTCTAAACGCCGAAAGACCGCACGCACACAAAACCTCCCAAAACGCTAACAATAACAAAAGCGCGAAAGTGAAGTCAGAACGGTGGAAATAGTAAAAAAAAAAATGAACAGTCTCACAGGAGTCACCCACAATCCACCCCCGCACTCACCCGGCTCTACAGAGCATAACACGCAAACGGCCGAAGTTATGTATAAAGTGAACAGAACAAAGATCTTTTTGTGGTGAATATCATAATTTCCTACGGCTCTTTTTACCTTTTTGTACAGTTTACTGTCTGGTTACCAAGACTACGGGGGGGGGGGGACGTTTTCGGTTCGATTTTGGTCAAAATTGTCTTGTGGCCAAGGATATTTTTTTCGAGAGAGAGTTAGTGTTCAACGCAGATGCACATACACGCACGCACACACAGAGCGGAGAGACATTATTGTTCTCGGCAGGAAAAGTCGCTTCTGGATATTATTCCAGACGTTGGATTGACAGTAGATTTATCTGTCCGGATTTCTTGTCAACAAACTGCCGAATCAGGAAGTGGAAGACAATTTCGTTTGTTTCCCGTCGAAGGTTTGGTTGTGTTTATAATAGGTTTAGATTCCACCCTTTAATGATCCGATTGATCTTCATTACTTGATCGCCTTGCCGCACGAAGGAAGCCATCGATATCTAGCTGAGGGTTAAATAAGTGAACCTAAAAGTCCATATGTGACTGTGGACATGCGTCGATTAGATAAAGATTGCCCGTATGATTAACAGAGCAGCGGACGAACAACTGCGTAGGCAATTAGGTGATTGGCGTTGCAGAATAGCGCGCACCGGGCACGAGAGATGGGAGATCTTAAACGCCTGCCACTTCAACCCGCAACCGACGAAGTTCGAAACCCGCAGAACGTGACCAATTCGTCGTCGAATTACGTGACCCTCCAATCGTAACCGGTCCCCGTCGGTTTCGGCTTTCGGCGGCCGCTCCCATTGGCCGCTCGACCGTCGCGTCACGTGACTTGTCTCATAAAGGTCACGTGAGTGAGTCGCCGGTCTAAATCATCAACGCCATTGTTTAATCTGTCCATTGTCATTAATAATAGATGGCGCTGTCTGCTTTTCTGCGTAATCATCGGTGAAATCGACCTCCCCGTACTGCGACCAGATAACTCCATATTGTTGATGTTGTTGCGGGAATTAGCAGAACGGTGCCGATTGAACGACAGACGGCGCAGCCCTTCATGATTCATATATTGTGGATGATTCATTAGGGGAACGAACCTTCCTAATATGTATGATGGCTTATTTTTTATAACGCGTAATATTTTATCATGACGTAATTAGATGAAAATAATGCGTAGAATATTGAGGCACCAAACTATTATCTGTTTGTTTCCATTTCCATTTCATGGCGACCTAGAGTTCTTTTGACGAGTAACAAAATGGAGCATACGTGGACTCCCTTTGTACTCCTTCTGTACTCCGTGGCCTCCAATCTTGGTACGACATCGTCTAATCACCTCGTCACACCTGCCTGTAAGCCGGACACTGAGGTATGCGAGTTCTCTTTGATCGTCAAAAGATCGTTGACGATGACGACCGAAATACCAGGAGGTACTATTTACCAGCGGGGACCAATCGTCGCCTTTCCAAACGGAACCTACGGAGTACGTGTACGTCCGGCCTGTGATAGTGTACAACCGGTCGATGCCAAGGGTAAGTTCGGATAAATGTCAGGTTCCGGATTGATGCCAATAGGATTTCTCTACTCTGAGTTGGCAGTATGAAAAATAAAAGAATAAAATCGACAAGAAGAATTTCTCCGCCGACTTAATTATTTGCCTGATAATGATTTGCGCCAAAAAAAAAAACGAACCAACGAATGACAAATACACCATTTATTTCCAAATAAAATGACTATTTTTGAAGGCGTTAATTAGATCTATATTCGTAAATTTCACACCTTTTCTCTCTTTGTTTACTGACGTGGACAATCGAAAATCTACATAAGAACATGTGTAATTTGAAAACACTCGCTTTATTAACGATTACCTTCATAAAAAGAGGGGAAAAGGCTCACCGGGCTGATTACTATATGTACTGCATTTCGGAGTAGTAACTGTCCCATCTCTGAAAGCCATTACTGAAGGTTTGACATTTTCGTGTCAATGTCAAATCGTCTATTACCTTTCGAGTGTCGCTACTAAAGTGGCCGAGCTACTTACGAGGAAATGGCAGAATGGCGCTTAGTGTGGGACATTGGTACGACATGGAATGGGATCATATATTAGCGGGCCGTAAATCTATTATGCTTACTGCATTGTGAATCCTCCCCCCGCTCTCTTTTTCTCACACACGCGCGCGCGCCCACACACACACATTGGTATACCTTCGTGTGTTTCTGAATGTGAGATTCTATGTGCTCTCTCTGTGTGTGTGTGTGTGTGATATCAATATATATATATATATATATATATATATATATATATATATAGAGAGAGAGAGAGAGAGAGAGAACATGTGATTCATTAATTAGTTGAGTAATTCATTAAGTAATTGATTCATTAGTTCATTCGTTCATTCAGTCAGTCGATCTGTTCGTCTTATATTGCCGAGTGATATTAACTCAAAGTTTTATACGCTCCAAATATTGCCATGTAATCACAGAGATCCCCCCCCCCACACACGCCCACACACGCCCAGATAAGCCCATACACACATACGCACGCACATACACGTACCCATAATTAATATCCCTTTCGTCACCAGACGGCGCTCGCTCCCTATCTCCCCCGATAACGACAAACAGAAACTGACCCGTCGACCACATGTGACGTCATCTTGACAATAAGAGTCGTTCTCAAAATCATAATAAATAAGAATAAATAAGAAAAGGAAAAATCTCACAAGAAATACTCTCCTTATCTTTCTCTCTCACCGTCACAGTCTCACAAGTTGTCTCACTACCACCACACGTACTGTCTGTCAACTCGATCTCGATTTATCGCCCACAAACTGCTTATAATCTATGCCCTTAACGATATTAATATTCTCTCTCCGTCTCTCCCTCCCCGCGGGTCTGTCCCACTCCCTGATATCCTCAATTCCGGATAGCCAGTTATTTACGATGAGGTGACAGTAGATGGTACATACAGGACGTTAGTGACCATGAACGACCAGATGCCGGGACCTCCAATTGTAGTATACGGAGGTCAGGAGGTAAATATTGTTATACTGTTGAATCTTTTGAGGTAAAGATGTTGACTATCTTGAATTATTGATTCAAAATACAGGACTACTTCATGTAAAATACTCAAGTATCTGAAACTCGGTGATACTGTTTAAATATTTAATTATATATAAACAGATTTATAAACTCATAATCTCCATGGCCTGACTGGTAGCGCGGTTGGCCACAGATCTATAGCATCTGGGGTCAGAAAGGTGTTTCGTCTTTCCCTTCACCTCATTAACTCCGTGGTCTAGCGGTAGCGTACTGGACCACAGATCAACACCACCCGTGTTCGAATCCCGGCGTGGGCATATCTGAAGGTTGTTTCGTCTTTCGCTTCATACATATATGTAAAGGGCTCAAATCTTGCATTTGAATAATAGTCAGTTAGGCTATTATTAAAAAAAATTCTTGATAAATGCCTGATAAACCTTCCATATGATGTAATCAGGAATCTTTTACTCATCTTTCATATACTGTTAACATAATTCATGCAGACACACGCACACGCACCCCTTGCAGCATCCCCCCCACACACACACACTAGCACACACTAACACACACCCTTAAGCGAGCGTGCGAATGGGACGACTTGCACATCAAATAACTTTACATTACAGAAACATTAAATAAAATTCTACTTCAATTAAGCTCAATCAGTCAGAAAATAAACTCGTCAACAATGGAGCAATGCTTTTCAAATCGTCGATAAACCACGATTAGACAAATTAGTGTTCGCCAGAATCGACAGCTGGCGCACTAGTACAGAGTTCTCGGCTTTAAAGTAAACTTGGCTGGTGACGTAAAACTATTATAAAAAAAACATGGCGGGAGGTGGGATACTGTGATAGTTTACACGTATTTTTGGCTCTCTGACTAGATGTGATGAACAGATTGTCGTCGTTGTTATTGTTGTTGTTGTTGTTGTGTACGACAGGTCGTTGTTAACGTCACTAACCACCTACTTAGTGACACGTTAACGGTACACTGGCACGGTCAACACCAGATGGGGACACCGTGGATGGATGGTACAGGAGAGGTGACACAGTGCCCTATTGTACCCGGGGAGACGTTTACTTATAGGTAATAAACAATGTTTATTGATAATAATAAACGCTCTCTGTACTAAGGAATTGTTGGTAATAATCAATGGCGGGGGCGGGGGTTGGTGGATGGGTGATACAAACTGAGTACAAGTAGGATAAAATCATTTGTTATAGGTAATATTTACTGATTATAGGTAATACTTATTGATTATAAGTAATAATTACTGATTATAGGTAATAATTAGCCCTATCATGTGATGATCATTTCATTGGTGGTAGTCAGGAAATAATTTGAAAACTACATTTAGATAATTAATGTATCTGGGGATAATTAATCAAAGTTAGTCGTTCATAATAAACACTGAAAGAATATTAACAACAACAATAACCACATTAGCTAGAATAACAACCATAAATATTTATCGGTTGTAATAGGGGAATATTTACAAATAACAAAGCCCCCATTAATGATGACGTGTTATGTCTTATAAGACCGATTTAAAGCTGGGCATGTCTTATGCTTGCTAATTAGATATGAAATAATTAATAATTTATCTTTCTATCCGAAATATTTGCTCGTTTTCTTTCCTCTGATTAATTTTGTTCTTTTTAGGTTCGTGGCTCACCCTGCCGGCACATTTTGGTACCATAGTCATGAAGGTGTACAGAGGGCGGAGGGTGTTTATGGTCTGTTTGTGGTGCTACCTTCACCGGGATCTACTCTAGACAAGGTAATTTGTTATTAGTTATTACAAATATTATAATTAACACTCGTTTTTGGTAACATACACAAAACACCCCCCCCACACACACACACACACACGCACGCCGGCACACACACACACACACAGAGAGAGAGAGAGAGAGAGAGAGAGAGATTAGATACACGTATATGTTTATATCATGAAGAGGGTATGGTAGAGAAACCTTTCTGTACACCACTGGGTTAAAATCCCAGCCGGGCTATATCAGAAGGATGTTTCATTTTCAGTTCGCCTCATTACCGTTGGAGATCGCTCCGCCCACTTGCCTACTTAATTGGGATTGGTCCGCACTGTATCCGACAATAAGTCACGTGTTATTATTTACCGGAAGTTAAATCCCTAAAGCGTGTGGCACAATTTCTAATTAAGGGACGGTTATCTATCAACATTTTCCGTGAGTTATCTCCGGCTGATAGTTATATTATTGCATCTACCCAACACCCACGGGAGTATAAAACAGGCCACGTTGTTTGGATGTTATTTTTGTTTCTCGCACTATGTAATCCCAATCCTCGATATACCGACTTATAGTTAATTACGGTCGGGAATACAATATGAGTACTAGACTACATAAACTACTAATTTACTCTACTATCATTTCTACTAGTACTACTAGTCTAAAGAAATTATCTATTAATTAACTAATTAATTAATTAATTTAACTCACTCACTCACTCACTCACTCACTATTATTATTACTACCTCTACTACTACTATTAGTAATAATAACAATTATAATACTGATGGACGTTTCTTTCGCCAAGTCGATAGCGTAGACCTCTAACACTTGGGTTCAAACCTCAGCCGAGCTATATACGAAGGGTGTTTCATATTTCACTCCATTATTCACAGCTAGCGAGAAATCATGAGAACAGTAAGATAAAGAGGTGTGCGCTTAATAGAATGACAGTTAGGCGCACTTTAACCAGCTTACGGAGGGCGCAAGGGTCACTAAATACGATTGTTATATATGATAATAATTTAGTTATTGACCCTGTAAAGAGTTGCGGTGCAGCAAACAAACAAACAAACAAACAAACAAGCAAGCAAACAAGCAAACAAAAACAAACATAAGGCAGTGTGTATGTCTGAAGAGAAAAAATAAACACAATAACACACTGTATCGTGTCTTAATGTGTGTTCGTCTCACCATGATGGTTATCTGAGACCTTAGACACAGGAATCCAGAACGTAATACTACAACACCTCCCCCCCCCCTCTCCGACCCCGTGACTATACCCCCCCCCCACATTCCTAAACTTGTGAAATATTAAGTGAAAACATTGACGTGACTAATGTGTCTGGGTCCTTTCTCGGGATTTGACCTTCTAGACCTCCCAATAGATATATCCATCATTCCGGAGATGTTGTTAGGACGCGCCATATTGCGTGTAGGAAAGTATAAACATACTACGAAAAGTTTATTGTCTGGTAACCTACTGACTGATGAGTCGTCCAGACATATTAACTATGCATATATTTACAGATATTGAAGTTTATATTTCTAGACGATTGTTTAGATCTATAGATAGAGGTATATATGTTTTAAAACTCAGGGCTAGTTCTATCATATATATATATATATATATATATAAATAGAGAGAGAGAGAGAGAGAGTGTGTGTGTGTGTGTGTGTGTGTGGTATATTAATATCATTTATAAAGTTGGGATTGATGAATGATATTTTCTTTAATGGCGTGTTACCTTTTTATTGGGGTTGTGCCAGGTATCAGTTCTTGTCTAACACAACATATACGTCTTGTCTTGTATAGTCTTGTGATGATTTATTTGTTTTGTACTGTTTCGGTTTGTGTAGTCTGCGTTGCTGTTGCCTAGAGGTGTCTAATGCTGGTGTCGTCTATGTTAAGTTGTCTACACTTGTCTTGTGTTACGTACTGTTGCATTATTTTGTCTTGCATTGTACACTTGTCTTTGTATTACGTACTGTTGCATTATCTTGTATATAGCATCATACTTTATTCTACTGAAGGTCATCAAGGAGAAAT
Source organism: Paralvinella palmiformis (assembly GCA_025642065.1). Taxonomy (NCBI): domain Eukaryota; kingdom Metazoa; phylum Annelida; class Polychaeta; order Terebellida; family Alvinellidae; genus Paralvinella; species Paralvinella palmiformis. The sequence continues at coordinate 904,258 of JAODUP010000021.1, forward strand.
ATCCCGAATTTTCGGCAGATTATATCGTCAATGTACAAGAGTTTTATGAACAATCATCAGAGGAAGTCTACCTGCAATGGATCTGGGATATGGGAAGGTTAGTATATATATATATATATATATATATATATATATAATCGAGAATGCCAGCGTTTATATATCAATAGAAGATATTTTATGTGTGTGTGTATGGGGGGGGGGGGGTATCAGATTTATCATAATATATTTATGATATAAATCTTCGAATTCAGCGTGCTCCGACCATAAACATGTTACGAAACAAGTCTGACAATAACTGAATCCAGGTTTTGTCATACAGCAACCAACACGTCACCGGATGTAGTATCTCGAAGAATTGTTCGCATTGCACACACACACAGCACACACAAACACGCGTGATGAACGGAGAAACGTATGAAGATTAGCTGTTAGACTCGAGTAAATCAGTATTTACTCACGTTTGAGACGATAATACGTTCTAGTCCAGTAATAATCCATCGTGCAGTATTGCTACTTTGTTTTTATTTTAGCTAATTGTTATGTTTGTGAACAGATCGAGGGTCTATAAAAGATCTAACTTTTCACTCAGGTTAGAGAACTTGCGACGCCAGACCAGTCAACGTCTTTCAGTCTGGTTCATATAACTAGGAGTTATTTAGTTATTCGAACCCAGAATAAAGCTGAGGTCAGCATCTGAGGTGTCGAAATGCTTTATATACAGGTTTCTTTTGGACCACAGAAAATTACTGTTGAATGTAAACTGTGGTGTCAAAATAGTTTATGATATGTATGTAGCAAGTCACCATTGAACCACACGCACGTGTTGTTTGCTGCGAGCTGTGGTATCAAATGGTATGTTTTACGTGCTTCCGCTTTTTGTACGTAGCCTGCATGTAGCCGCTTTCCTGTGGGCGTGACATATTTGTCGCGTACGAAAAGCGAATTAGCTGGTTCCCACAGGCTGATGAGTAGACCAGACACATGCTTAGGTATACGTATACATTTTTAATATGTGGAGGTATGGAACATTTTATTTTTAGATTAATGTATATATAGTTGTATTTGTATTTAGATTTATGGAGGTAGGTCTCGAAGGATGTTTAGATATGTTGATGTTTTGTACCTGTTGCCTCTCTATATGTATCCTAAAACATTATATATATATATATATATATATATAGACGGACAGACAGAGAGACACACACACACAGATACACACGAACATATTTTACACAAACACTTTACATTACGTTCAGTACTATATCACTCAGTGTTAAACGCATTAAGTCGTCCTATAGTTTTGTTGCTTGTTCACCATTTTCGGTTTAAGCTGTGGGCGAAAGAATTGTAGTTTAAAGAAAATATTTGTTAGCTTTTCTAATTTAAGAAATACTACTCGATAAAACAAAACGCCAACCGATAAAATGACCCTCAATCAAATTTTTCCTATAATTAACATCCGTTTATTATGCTGTAACATTGTATGATATTTTTTTCAAGATATATTTGTTTAAATCCATCTTATAAATAATTGTTTATAGTACGACGAGTATTACTGTTTTACTAGAATTTTAGGTAAACACATCTTTTGGTGACGATGGATAATTTTGAGGAATGATGTCGTTAATTGTGATATATAAATAATACTTAGTATGAAGGAAGTCAAACAAGTTCTTATTTATAACAACAGAACAAACTAACCTCATATTTACTGATATCTTGTGATCGGACATATCGTTAGACGATGCGATGTGACCAAGAAGCCATATTTATTTGTAGTCTATCATTACAAAGGAAGGCCACGCGTTGTCCAGCCATTAACGGAATACCTCTAGACGGTGGCTCTCTCCAGTGATAAAGATGGTCAACCTGTCAGGTGACAAGGACGGTCACTCTCTCTAGTGATAAAAAGATGGGTTTTTTCTCTGTCGACATAGACCATCTCTCTCTCTCTCTCTCTCTCTCTCTATCCCTCTCTCTCTCGCTCTCTCTTATAACAAAGACTCGACTGAGAGATGACCTATAACGGACATTTCTCGCTCTTTGATTCCACAAAATGTTGTTTGAGACAGGGAGCAAATACGGTTTATTTCTCCTGCTTGTGGTCTTGATGTTTATTGATAATATTTTTAGAGTTGATATCAGCTTTTCGAGAGTTCTGTTTTATTGATCATTATGCTAGATCCCATTATATTATTTTCTACTTATCTGCCGCCTTCAAAACAAAAATAAATATCCTGTCTCTTAAAAAATTAAATAATTAATTATTATGACCATAAATATTAAATCTTTCGCTAAAATATTCTCGTGTTTGGACAACAATTGATAAAGTGTCTCACTATCTATATTTGAAGCATCATTATAGATTTCCTGTTATCTTACTTAACAATACAACGAAACATATTTGCCATCAGCTGTGATATTTTGTTTATATCTGCTAGTGTTAAGACGCGCTGGTACTCGACGTCGGCCATATTCGATATGAACTCAATCTCCCCACGAAAACAATATAAACAACGAATAAATGTCCAATAATCATATCTAAACATTGTTGTCAAATCATAAACTAGGTTACTCTGTATTCAGTCTTTAACTCTATTAGCGTTAGCCGGTCACGTTTCTCTAGCACCCGGGTTCAAATCGCTGCTCGACTATGTCTGCAGTATAAGGGTGTTTGGCGGATTTAGCATCATATTTGGGTGACCGATGAAATCCAGTTTAGTTGTCATTCCGAGAACATTGGAATAATATGGTTGTAGGCACAACTTTTATTTCTTTATCATGCATACTGTCAGAGATATTGAAGAAACTAGGTCATGCGATAATGGCGGTTCATAATTTGCATATTAGGAATAAATATATACGCCGATAGTTCCTAATAGTGTTTATCCTAATCATTGACCGTGAAAACATAGGTTTGGACACCATTGTTGTGACGGCATCGTGCAGAACTTCGAGAATATTGAATAAAATAGATCTTTAGATAATGGCCGCACTAATTTGCATATTAAAATATTTCCCCAATGTTGTCGGAATGATAACCCAATTTGATGTCATCAGTGACCCAATTGAACTGTTATGTCTGGGGGTCGCTTTGTCCGTTTAACAAACCCGTGTGCTAACAAGTAGTCGTAAAACGATACACATTATTTGTCAACATTAATAACAACCAATATTCTAATCATAATGTTTTAATATCATAACGTTTCAGATATGCCAATGATTATGGTAACTTAACGAACTGTCACGATGAAACGCTTAATGTTGACGGTTATCGGAATGCCTATATACCACCACGTTCTATGCTCATCAACGGAAAAGGTAACACAGTATTATGGAATATGATATTTGATAAATTAATTTAGAAATTGATCTAATTAAATGATGTTCGTTTTGTGCTGCGTACGGAAGGATATTTGTCTTAAACAAGAATGTATGGGGAAATTATTGGTATGCTGTATAATAAAACCGCATTTGTTATATATTTTTCTCATCACAACTTCTTTTTCCAGGATGGTACTATCCAGAACAGTCAAGCATTCCAGAAAATACTGCCATACCTCTGGACATTTTCAAGGTTCGTAAAGGTCACAAATATCGCTTCCGGTTGAATAATGGCGGCCTCGCGTTGACACTCCGGGTATCGATAGACAGTCATGTGATGTACGTTATGTCAGTTGACAGTTTTCTTGTCCAATCAGAAGGAGTCGAATCAATTATGATAGCTCCAGGAGAAAGGTGAGTACCCCCCCCCCCCCCGAAATATTATTATGATACATACATACATACATACATACATATATACTTACAGAAAGACTGTTAGACAGATTGGTAGAAACTCTCTCTCACACACACACACACACATACACACACACACACAGTCACACATGATCTTCCATTGTTGTCTTTGTAGATATGATTTCTGGATCAATGCGACAGATCCTGATGGAACAGGATTATACTGGATCAGAGTTGAAGGCATAGAATGGGCAAAGAATGGACCAGATGATAAGGTGATCTTAACAATGGTGATAATGATAATAATAATAATGATGATGATGATGATGATGTGTAAGATATTAATGATGATGATGATTATGGTAATAATAATAATAATAATTAATATTGACAGTTACAGACAGTAAAAAATCAATGGCAACCACCATACCAACAACAATTAAAAATGAAAACAACTTTTATAAAACAATCACAGCCACAATAATATAAATAGCAACTGTAACAACAACAGTAACAAAACACTGGCGCTCACAATAATAAAAACAACAACAGGAACAACAATATTAACAAAACAATGTCTCTCACAATAACACAAACAACAACAGTAACAAAACAATGTCTCTCACAATAACACAAACAACATCTGTAACAACAACAGTAACAAAACAATGTCTCTCACAATAACACAAACAACAACTGTAACAACAATGGTAACAACAACACTCTCGCTCATAATAACACAAACAACAAGAATAACAAAACAATGGCGTTCACAATAACAAACAACAACAGTAACAACAACATTAAAAAAACAATATCTCTCACAATAACAAAAACAACAACAGTAACAAAAAAGTCAAAACTTTGTTCTTTCATAATTTCTGTATCAGTTTATAAGAAATATACAAAGAAATATATACGCCATTTTTTTAAAAAAATTGCATAATGAAATATAATTATTTATCCGTACTCGTGCCATGTCTCGATAAGTTCTTGTCAGTTTCTTAGCGGAAGTGACCCATTTTTGTAAATCCGTCATCAAAACGGTTGATGTCCAGGACAACTTTTAGAGATTAACTGCAGAACACCGTCCTGTGTCCTGAAACATCCTCTATCTAACAGTTACTTATTGTTTTTGTTGTTGTTGTAAAGTCATCTACAGGCAGCCTATTGGTTCATCATCATAGTCATCATTATCATCATCGTTGTCAATGATCATCATCTTCGGAATCGTCTTCGGAATCCTAATTATCATTATGATCATCATCACCTCAACAACAACAATAATAATTAATAAAAATAATCATATTTAATTCATATCCACTAATTAAATAACTGAGGTATTATACTATAAGGCACCTGACAGTAACAGTAACATCTCTAACTGATGAGTTGATGATGGTGATAACTGCCATCAAGGATTTTTTGACATGACTCTGTCAGGAAATATATCATGACAATACACGATAGACAATTTTCGCGACGCATGCGCAGTCCACATCTACTGAGTGCGAATCTAGGACGTTTTGGCCTAGGACGTTTTGACCAGCTATTTTTTTTAAAATATAGAACGTTTCGGCGAAATCGTTTTATTTGTTATTTTATTAATACAATTTCCATTTAGGAGATGAATACATTATCCTGCACAATACAAGCACATACAGTTAAATGCACAATCAGGATCTCAAAGCATATACAATTTAAACAATTAAAAAGGACATGGAAGTAAGTTAATATATGCCACGGATGAATGAGTGGATGAATTTTGTTTAACGACACATCTACACTTGGTTAACATATGTCGCTATATAATATATGTGACTGTCAGAAGCAAAACAGAAATATACTTCAGTTAAATACAGAAGCCACAACAAAGCAAACATTGAGCTCCGGTGGCCTAGTGGTTAAGCACCCGGCACTTGGTGCCAACGGTCGCAGGTTCGAACCCCGCAAAAGGTCGAAACTTTTCCAGGGATTAATTTCTCGGCTCACTACATCGTGGGTGGCTGACCACGTTAAATGGCGCTGCCGTCTCCACTGAATTATTTAAAATAAAGGGTGACGTTAAAAACCCCCTGAGGACGTGAAACACTCTGGCAGTGACACCTAGGTTTTGCCATCTTTGCTGTCCCTATGAGTGGTGGGGGAGGGAGTTTCTCAACCACTCCAACATAGAGGCTGTGCTGATTAAGCGACAGCCTGGGGATTCTCCCCGAACAACAAAACCAAACCAAAGCAAACATTTGATCATTTTATTGATCGTTTATAGTGCATACATACCTACAAATAAAACACGAAAAGACACAACCAGAAGCCATATTTTCCATGGTATGTAACTGTCAGAAGCCATAACCCCAGAAAAGACTTCGTAACCTATGCGAAGATAGACTGGCAGGAAGAAAATCTATCCCCGAATTTCTTCATGGAATTTCTCACAATCTTCGAGCTAGTAAACCCAACATCTAAGTGTGAGTGTTAAATAAATCTCATAAATCCTCGTACAATATCTTTATAATATAGTAGGCCTATTCGGTGTATAAATAATATGAGTACACAGTGCACACATAATATAAGGCTTACGATAGACATACTATAGGTATATAGTCCTATGACATTATTATGGCTAAAAGGTTTCTCCGACAGCTCCCATCTTAATTTCTTGTTTATAAATTTGACATGAATATATTATAAATATTTCTTAATGACCGGTTTGAAAAGGTTCCTCAAATTCACAGGATCTGTAGTTTTCATCTTAATTATATATTCTGGAGGATGGTTAGTTTTTCAGAATCCTCGAGACATTACGGCGTAGGGAACTATTTTTTGTTTCCTTTGACATTTAAAAACAATTCTTTCTCATTCCAAAATGTATAATTCCTTATTTAAACTGTAGATAAGATTGAGTCTAGTTATTTTATATATAAGGTTATCAAAATTGTGACTTTATTAAGCGCGAAAGATAATATAAAACGGGAATTTTTTAAATTGCGCATACGAAATTCAGATGCCGAGCAGTAATCGCATGATATATAAGGCATTCTTAGGAATATTCGATCATTATCGTTTTCACATGTCCTTGTTTTGGAAGTTTTGCTGGACTATGTGTGGAACGTCACTATTCTCTGCGTACCAACACTGAGCATGCGTGCATATTCTGTTGTATAATTAATTAGCCGCATGGTACCTGGCTCAAAGTGATTCGTGTAAACACACTGTTAATACGACCTTTCTACCCGAAAAAAGACGTAAGTCGTAGAATAACTAATATAACGGCATTAAAGGTCATTATTATTAAAATAATTCGAAAAAGGTATATGCCATCAAAGATTCGATTTAAACACATCAACTTATATATATATATATATATATATATCGAGAGCTTTTGATGACCTAGTTCGTGTACGTTATGTTTTCCAGACCCAGAAGGTGTTACCTGTACACGGCGAGGCGTTCCTCCATTACGAGGATGTCCTACCTGGATGGACCCAGTCCCTGGGTGTACCATCTTTAGAACAACGACGGCAATGTACAGAAGTTACTCCGTGTAGAATCTTAAACTGTCCTTATCAGTAAGATGACAACAAATAGTTATTTTATTTATAGTCTTAGTCTAGTGTTGATAGCTGCAGGTTATGGGTACGAATCCGGCTCACATTTATGTTTGTAGGATGTTACCCCAGGAGTATCCCCACGAGTATATATATATATATATATATATATATGGCCTACGCCGATGTTATACAACCTAACCAGCCAACCATCTATTGTGTGCGGGGTCTTTACGTGTGGCTGCCTATGGCTTTTAATTTTAATAATCAGAATCTTTATCAAATTGTTTGGGCTTTTTATGGGGAGCAATGAATTTGTTTTTCGTCGACTTATTTGTGACTAAATTATTTGGGTTACATTAGATCAGATTGACATTTGTTCAAACAGCGGACGAACATTTTCGTCAAGTCATTATTCGTATTGCCAAGTGAGTGAGTGAGTGAGTGAGTGAGTGAGTGGATGGGATTTAATAGCTTTATCGGCACAAACGGTCATATACTGCCCTTAAGACTTGATCGGGGTTCAGATGGCCACACAATATTAGTGCTATCTGAGGTCAGAACACGTGACCTTTTTCCTTCTTCTGTACAATCTGACATTCGAGGAAGCCACAAAGGATTATTTTCTTGTACCTATCATACTAGGTAGAGTTCGTGATTATTTTTGCTGGAATTTGGGGTACTTTTATAGGCATTACACATTTAAATCATATTATTTGAGAGTGAATTGTTCCTTGTCATATCACGACAAGAAACCTAAAAACTGCTCTCGCTCCTCAGGTCAAATTTCGTGGATATCTCATCTCAATAAGAAGGGTCGTAATGTCCATGGATTATTAAGCATGAATTTATATTTGGAGATATGTACCCTTTTTTAAATGGGTGTCATGATCTGTCATTCAGCCTCTCGATCTTTCCAACTACACAAATCGAAAACCTTTTCATCCCATAGCAAGCTCATGCAAATATTCTTCAACAGAACTGCATGAATGCATTTTTAAGTAAAAACCCTCTAGATATTCACTATTTTATCTTGTCCAACCCACCTCAAACGTCACTTTCTTTCAGATACTACCCACGTGATTCCCACATGACTTGCATCATTCTGACGTCACTGAAGCCGGCCATGCCCGAGAGACCGTTAAAGACACGTTCCGGTGACATCACCTATGACAAGTTTTTTCATCTCCACTACGCCGGGTCTCATCACAGATCTCCCGCCCTCGTGGCTACAATAGATCATAAGATGTTCAGATTACCTGTAATACCTCCTCAGGTAAGCTATTTACCTCTCGTAATTAAATCAACAGATAAGTGTAAAACCATAACCCACTCACCGACCATTTCGTTGCTCCCGGAACGCCTGTGACAATGCACCGCCCTGTAGACTTCCGGAGTCGAATCCCAGTGTTACCTTTTTTCTCTGGGATGTTTCATCTAGCAGAAAAGGCTTCGGCATCTCACACTGAATACTGGTATATGTGTCAACTTGTTTAAAGACGCTATTATTAGTCAGTGCTGAAATGTATTTGCATATTGTGTTTGATTGATTGATTGTTGATTAATCAATTGATTGATTGATTGATTGATTGATTGATTGATTGATTGATTGATTGAGTGAGTGAGTGAGTGAGTGAGTGAGTGAGTGAGTGAGTGAGTGAGTGGTGACATCTCCAGAATATAGCTTGTTAATTTAATAAATTTGTCTTTGATAAAGTAAATTAGAAGGAACGTCAATCAAATTTCTGATATATCCGTAAAGTGACAATTTTACAATAGGTCAGGACAGCTATATGGCCTGACCGGTAGTGCTACTAAGACACAGACTTGCAGCACCTGGTTTTAAACTCATATCAGGCCACGTTTGACGGATATTTCATCTTTCCTTCGCCTCATAACTTATGGAGGTAACTATAGCCTACCGTCCACAGAACATTGGCCGTAAACCAGCAAAATTTAAGACTCCATTCACAAACAACTTTTCAGGTATAATGTTTAACACCGTTCAGGTATAAGGATATAGACATCAGTAATTTATTGTTACTCGAAGAGACACTATTTATTATTGCAATAAATGTATTTGTTTGTACAAGGATCATCAAGTACAGCTGTTTATGTCTATCGTGTATTGTTTTGATCGCTATACACCTGTTGTTATTGTGTTGATATAAACTGCGTAGTTCATCTTTGATTGATCTATTTAACCTATCCGTAGACCTAATCATTATCTATCAATTATACCATTTTATAGACGTAAACAAGTACACATTTTTCACTATAATGCAATTATACCATTTTATTAATTAAACAAATATAAATTTATTTGCCAAAATTCTGTAATACGAAATAAAATAAGGATTTCTAGACTCGCTGATAAATGAAGATCTTCTGTCTTCAGACGATGCTATACTACACTCTATGTGTCTGTTAATTTGTGCTATAATTTGTATATGTTATAATAATATATTGTATGTGTGTTATTTGTTATATTATACAGATATATCCCAAAGTTCCGTGGGCAGGTGGTGAGGGTTTGTGTTATCTGGATGATATCTGCGAGAAAGACTTTTGTCCTTGTACACACGTCATGAAGGTCGACTTGGGAGCCGTTGTACAGGTGACCATCATGGTGATGGGTAAGTGTTCGTGGGTTAACGCACGGAAACACGCACGCACGCACATGCACACACACACGCACACACACACACATACATAAATAAAGGGATTTCTATTTGTTATATAACACTTTATATTTATGTATCGATAATGAACAATATTTTCGTTGCTTCAAAATGAAAGTAAATATTTTATTATTTATAAACATTTGTCTAAGTGTAATATTTATATTTTATTTTTATTGTTTTACTGTCACACTTTGAATCTACTAGAAATGACACGTCCCTCGTTCCTATAATAATATGATCCATGGTTTTGATAATACGATGTGGTTGTGTGTGTGTGTATGTGTGTGTATGTGTGTGTGTGAGGGGGGGGATTATTGTGAGACATTACACATCTCAGCAACAAATGCTGCTTCTCTGGATGTAATTGCCCGATGTATCGCCGAAAGATTTTATTCACGATTCGCCAGTAACTTTTCATTGAGTGTAAAAACAATCACTTATAAAAAGTAAGTTTATTTATAGATAGCTAGATAGCTGGATGGATGGATGGATAGATAGATAGGGGGAAGTTGAGAGAGAGATAGATAGACATATATATATATATATATATATATATATATTTAAATTACTCTACATCAGTTTGTATATTGTTACCACAAACAATTTAGTTGATGAATGTTATAAATAAAGTGATCTGATCCTATCGTTTTCCTAACTTACAGTTCTATCATTTGGCATTATTACGTTTTAGAAAATCTACGTCCTTGCATTCGAGTTTCTTCGCAGTTTAAATCAATAATCATATCTCTTCATATTACACGTAACAGGTCAAAATATGACCAGTTCAATATTGTTATACTTAGTCAGCCATTCATTCATTCGTCATTTGACATTCGGCAACTTCACAAGATACACATCTCTATGAATGTTCATTTTAGACAACTCATTACTTTCTTTTACCATGCTAGTCATTAGTTATTTCAAATATTGTGATTTTCACTACTTCTACTACTACTACTACTACTACTAATAATAATAATAATGTATATTTAGTAAAACGTCCATACTAGTAAAAGCCATTCAAAGGCTCTGAACAGTGATACCCGAAATATGATGTCTGTAAAAACACAATAAGGGATTTGAATGATAATCATTGTTTATTGAACAGGTGAATTTTCAGAATAGATTAAAAATTTCAAGAGACGACGCATTTCTAACATCCATCGGTAACCTATTCTACAAAGTGGCTGCTACAAAGCTAAATACACAATCACCCCATAATTTAAGCCGTGACACAGGCACCTGCACTAGTATCTGACTGGATGACCTAAATGTCAACACGGTTATATCAGCACCTTCCCAATCAAATAATACCAGTCAGTTTATTCCACATTTATTCCGGTTGATTTAGCTCACAAAAACAATCCGACACCAGCCAGTCATCCATTCCACATCCACGGACACGCATTCCAGGTGATCAAGATTGGTTATCCGAAATATGACGTCACTACCGGCAAAGTGCTCGGCCAATCAGAGGACGTCAGGTGCGCGGACGGTGAGATGCACTGCAACTATCCCGAATGGACCAACAAGTCCTGGATCAATGGTAACCTTCCGGGTGTTGCCAGTGACGTCATCAGGAAGGATACCGTCGCCATTCCAGTAGGCGGATACGTGGTCATAAGATTTGAGACGACTAATCCTGGTTTGTATTTTGGTGTTGTTTATGTGGGTCATATAAGTATACTGTTTGGATATATTACCATCACTACTACTACTACTACTACTACATCTACTACATCTACTAATACTATAAAAAATACTACTAGTACTACCTGCCCCATTTAGACTGCTGTGTGTCTAAAGGTTGGCCGTAAACATCAAACATTAAACATCATTACTACTACAACTACTACTACCATTACTACTACTATTAGTACTACGACTACTATTGTTGTTGCTGCTATTACGATTACTAGTTTTGGGGTAGAATGCCGATGTTATCTGTGTTTGTGAAATGTTTCATTCACCAATAAATGGCTTCGGCCTGATCATCACATTTATCAAAGGAGTAGTTCCTCGGCCATATGTCTGGTGAGACCAGCTCCGAGGCTAATTAATTTACTCAATCACCCAATAACCCTTTCTCCTCCCCCACTCGCTTCCTCACTCACTCACTCAGTCACTCGGTTAAAATACGATATCTTTTTATGATTTCAATTTGAGTCCAAATTGGCCAATCGTTCTTGAAAGATAATGACTGTATCCATTCACAACCTCGCTATCAGGTCAACGAGTGTATATTTATATTAGATATCAGTATATTGTCTAAAGTAACAATAGGAAGAACTTCATATACTACAACTACAATTATTAAACGTAATATTATTATCATCATCAGCAGCAGCAGCGGCGGCATCATCATCATCATTAATATGTAATATTTGTATAATATGCTACTAGTATTCAGATGTATAATCTGTCAGCAAGTATTACCTCTTATGACCATATATGGATAAGACATAAGATGCCATCTTCCCATCAGGTTTCTGGTTCGCCCATTGCCACATGGTGTTCCACGCTGCCCAGGGCATGGCTCTTATAATACAAGAAGGTGAAATGGAACAGATGCCACCTGTCCCGAAAAACTTCAAATCGTGTGGAAGCTTCATCTGGTCAGATGACGACTTCAGAAAACAAACTAACTTCCAGTACGGGAAAGGTAGGACTAGAGAGAAAGGATCGAAAGATAGAACGAATGAATGAATAAATAAATAAATAATGATATAGTGAAGTTAATCATCTGACGAGGTACTATGTTGTGTAGCTTAAGAATAATTGTATGTTTATTTTATTGTCCGTTGGTATTCAGCATATTCAAGAGTCGAACCAACGAACTCCATTCACAGATGTCTTCCTAAAAATTGAAATTTGGGAATGAGGGAATGGAAATAATAATGTATTAATTTGATAAACATTTGTTTTAGCTTTTTTATTTGTCTTTTGCTATAATTGACCAGATATTGTACTTATTCGGGCACTTGATCCGTAATGTGAGAAACGACGATGGCAGCCATATTTCATTGTACAGATAAATGCTGCCGAGGATCACATTATTGTATAACATTCCACTGAGTCCCAGCTACATGGGTGTTTTGTCGAAACGTTCCGGATTTGTAATCCTGGCATTTGTGTTTTCTTCTTTGGAGAAAGTAGATCCGCCACCATAGAATATAACGCATTAGTTTTGAAATATGTAAAAAGGCCTGCAAATATATATCCCATTTTGGGAAAACATTCCACAGTGTCTCGTTGCGTTTATAAAGAACGTAACATTTGCGTATTTTGAGGGTTGACTATAATTTTGCCTTTCCTCGTATCCTCCTTCAGATACGTACCAGACAGATCTCGACTATCAAAGATACTACAACATTCCTCGGACCGACAGCGGACCGGATATCCTGCCCACCAGCTACGCCGTTATACAGGTAGCTCTGGGCGTGACGTCAATCTTTCTCTTGGCGTCCATCATTGTCAGTGTTGTCCTTCTCTACAAGCTGCGACGTGAACGACGCGGGTATTCGAAACTCTCATCCGGCGCCTACCCGTCGGATGCATCGGAAGAAGATTAACGATGCTTTAAGGCGGAATTCGAGTGGACGTTAGGAGGAGAATGAGCATTAGTGATATTTCTCAGATATCCAGATCCGCGTCTGGATAAGGAAGAACACATATAGTTTGATGTTTGTTGTGACTGTAACAGGTTCTGGTTTGCCAATCCAAACTCGAATCTAGTTGTTGTCAAACGATGCTCCGTATCTGATGAACGTATATTGGTCCGGATGCGAGGCGATTGATTTACACGCGTATCATAGATAATAAGGTGATGTTTTGTCTGAGAAAGCGACTTATGTCCAGAGTTATATATAAAACCGGCTACAGAACAGCAGTCAATATTCAGTAGCTCGTAAAACAATCCGGAATTCAGAAGAATTTACCAAATTTATTTATTGGGAATGTATTCGATCTCTCTCTCTCTCTCTCTCTCTCAGGACAACTTCATGTTAAGTCTTTTTGAAGATAACAGTGATTGTTGTTGATTTGGGGTTGTCCCATAAAGATTAATCCCGTTTGGTAATATGTTTATCAATTGTGTTAAATAGCTCCAATAATTATAATTAAGTTTCAAGGTAAACCATTCCGAAAAACAAATTAATTATAATTATGGAGCAATGGATGGATAACTTACAATATGTCTACACTCCCTATTGATGTCGCATTCAATGATAGATTATTTTTTAGTATTAATAATGCAATGATAACGATATTATTAAAGTTGACTTTTATATGGTGATATTTTCAGTTGTTGTGTGTATTATTGTTGTATATTATTTAAAATGCGGACATTTCTTGATATATTTAATAAAATATTGTAATTTGCATCAGAAGAGAAGACATTTCAATACCTTTTAAATCAACAAAATACAATAATTGCAATATTTAGTATTTATTTGTTAACAACAAAGTAAAAAGAAATGTATTCTAATTAAGATTGTGTGTGTGTGTGTGTGTGGTGCGCGCGCGCGCGCATGAGCTTGCGCGTTTGTGTATCTTGTATACATTAACATAGAATATAGCGAGTTGATAATTACAGATACAGAATGACAATTAATTATAAAAATACTCATTACAAAATACTAATACACAAGTAAACAAACCTAACCGTAAATATAGATCACCAACCTAAATTATTTGAAAAATGGCTACGTGAAAACACGCAAAGGAAAACTAGAACAGATCATGGGTAATGCTATCAGCGTCATTCTTACATTGTTACAGTGGAATGTCGAAAGGTAGAGGCTATGGTAACTGTAATAATAATGTGTGTATCGGTGCGAATACAAGATATACATGTGAAAAACACATCTATGTGAGATGGAGATTATATGGATCAGATAGAGATTCAGCTGAAATAGATGTGTTCGAGATAATGAAGTTAGGAGAAGAAGTCTAATTGAGGCAATTCACTTCGTAGAAATGTTCATCTATGTTTAAAGTGTGTGTTTTCCATTGTCAAGATATAACTATCATGCATCCCTTTGAACTATGTGTGTGTGTGTTTGTGTGTGTATATATTTCCGCGCGTGGGTGCATGTGTTCTGAAAAGCATATATATATATATATATATATATATATATATTTCACACCATTTTCTAAACAGGTTTACCCGTGCTGATTTAATTATACTTATGACGTCATCATAGCCTTATCACATGACGTTAGTGGAACAAATATAAAACAGTCAACATGTCAACAAAACTTGACTGATTACCAAAACGCCATCAGTTACCAGTTGTAACGGTTTCTGTTGTGGTGGTTTTTTTGCTGCCGTCTGCCGCCATGATGGTTTCGGTGACGATTTTCTTTGTTCTTTTCTTGGCTCCGAACCCTTCAGTGACGGTCTTCGTTGTTCTCGACACTACTCGATTTTCTGCGGCGTTAGTTGGCTTAACCACCAAACGATTATCACTGAAAAATGAGCTTGAATCTGAAAATAACAGCAATAATAACAACAATGATAACGACTACAACAAGAAGCAGACGATAAAAAGAAAGAAAAAAAAGAGATTATGTACGAGGTCAAGGGTTATTAATAAAAATAAATAATATAACTGACTGAGTGGCGTAAAAATGTGAAATATTACTGTTTTACGACCACTTTTATGCAAATAGTAGACTAAATGACCCATAAACATCCAAAAAGAAATAAAACGAACTGAAAGATGAAACATCCCTCAGACATGACCAGGATCGCAATTTGAATCCAGATAAGGACACGAGCGCGATAACTGGCAGACATTATCCAAATAATTAGTTAATTTTTTGTTATCATGTGACAGACAACAATAACACTGACGATGAACCTTATCTGAAGTATAACTGAATTATTTTTAAAACAATGAATAATGTAAAATAACCTAATATTCTTCCAGAATTATCGGGAAACGCGGTAGCACCATGAACACCTGAAAATATTATATATATATATATATATATATATATAAATATAGTATACATACATACACGTATGTGAAGATGTGTCCATAATGGTATAAGCGTGCTTGTGTGGAATTCGTGCAAGAGTTTACCAATTAGCTCTGTATGTACAAATAATTCTAGAAGCAGAATTACTAAATAAAATAATATATGTACAAAAATGTACAGATAACCTGGAGTTAGTAGAATGTAAATGATTTATGTAAATTAGATTATTATTATTATTGGTGTAACCTGTGTAAACATGGGGTAATCGACGGTAACTTTGTTGACTTGATTGACATACGACGTGGGGGTTGATTGAAATGTTGTAACCATGGTGACTGGTGTGAGGCTTATAATGACGGGAAGCTGAAATTACAGATATATATATATATATATATATATATATATATATATAACATACAGACATGTTTACATGCATGAAGAAATCTGCATATACCTACGAATATATGCAACTTTCCGCTCTTATACGCTTGACCATATATACTCACATGTTTTATGCATGTGCAAATACGTACATTTGCAATCATGCGTATTAAATACGTCCATATTTAAATACAAACGAATCCAGACCGATACATATATTCGCAGATACACAGAAGTCCATGTATACAACCAAATACATATACACATATATTCTATAGCTGGTACGTACGTACGCAATCACCAAGTCTCCATATAATCATATACGAATGATAAGTGTGAACATTTAAACAAATGTACAGTGTGTTGGTGTTCATATCTTGTGAAAATGGCGGAATAACAGAACGTGTGTCAGGCAAAAAAGTGTAAAATCATAATTATGTGTTGTTATCTTAATTAACATCATCAATAAGCGATTATCTTATAAATAATTATTGGTTAGCAACTTATTTTCGTAGACAGGAGATTATCATTAGACATGCTAATTACAATTTCCCATACTTACCCATGTGATGACGTAATTATTCAGTTGTAACTCACTGATGACGTGTTTTGTTTTCGTCGCTTGGCAACGTGACGGCGTGCTAATGGTGATAATGGGCGAGTGATTTACGGTTTTTCTCGGCTTTGGTGCTGGTATCACCTGGGACATACGGCCGGGGCCTTACTGCCCAGGGTGATGAGTGATCTGGTTGTGCAGCCTTTTACTGATTAATGAAACATCCCACAGACACAAGCTATATTGGGATTCGATCCGATGACTTGGAAGATTTCAACGCCGTGAGCTGAATTTGCACACAGGAGAGCTGTCTAATGCGCAGAACCAGATAGCTCGGCATTTTATTGGCTAATTTTCTTTGCGCCTAAACAGTAATTGGACGAAGCTATGTCTCTTTGGCCTCAAGTCAGACTAATAAACTATGTTTATATGTCTATATTTGTTGTATCGATGACCCAATATAAATGTTACAAATTTTGAAACTTCGTTCGTCTACAAGTATGTGCACGTGCCAGCCATTTAAGGCGACATGGGATAGGTTTCGATTTTCAATTCCAATACAAATCGCGTTTTTTAAATTTCAATTCCACATCAAATTAATCAATACTAATTTGTATCGACCCAATCAGAAAACAAATTATATTTTCGACAAATAAATTTTATCGTTCACAACTAAATAGAAATAACAACGTAAATCATTTTGTGGAAATTATCGATTACAATTTTATCAGTTGTTTAAATCTGCCAAATTGATTTAGGAAAAAACAATGACGATGAATTCTGGTTCTAAAAACCGAATTTTGCCGCGTCTGATCTTAGACGCATTTTGTTCTTTGAAATTGGCTTTGTTGAATGCCTTCAATAATATATGCATTGGCAAACTATCAACATGACCTCAAAACGAGGCGAGTTCACATCTCCAATCACTTTGTGCTGGTTTGCCAGGTAATTATTTTCTAAAGTGATCAAATTGATGTTATTTAACGAAATATATCTTACAAATAAGAAGTACCAAATAATTAAAATTACACGAAAGAGTCTATATTGTATATCGTATATTCTGTACCTTAGACATGACCTATTTCTGGTCGGTCAGAATACGACCAATCAATTATCGACATTTCACGTGATACACTTGACCTAGATTTGTGGTTATGAAAATGACCTACCGGCGAGGGAAGCCATGTTAAGGATAACCACAGCACAACAAATACAATTATTACGATATGTAAAACAAGGACACCAAAATACGATAACCAGATCAAACTACTTCTAATGAATACTTTATGTAAACAGATATGATATTATCCTGTGACGTCACAAAATATGTAAATCATGCTAAATTAGACAGTCAACTGGCGATAACCGCGAAACAGGGTGTCATAAAACAAACAAATGTTTACCAATCGATCGATCTAACTAGCTAACTAAATGAGTAACTAACAGGCTAAACAGCTAGTTATATGATTAAATAGTAAACTGTCTAATTACATATATATATATATATATATATATATATATATATATATATATATATATATATATATATATATATATTTCTATAATTGTGTATGCATATATATATATATATATATATATATATATATATATATATGCTGTGTGTGTGTGTGTGTGTGTATGTGTGTGTGTGTGTGCTGAAATCAAAACAGAGACAACATGCAGAAATAACAACATGCAGCTTTATAAAAATGGGTTAGTAACTTGTGTGTATATATATATATATATATATATATATATATATATATGTGTGTGTGTGTGTGTGTGTGTGTGTGTGTGTGTGTGTGTGTGTGTGTGTGTGTGTGTGTGTGTGTGAATGTGTGTGTGTGTGTCAGTGAGATATTCTAGTGAGGTAGGTGATAGGTTTGATAATTATAGCACATCCGGGTAATCAAAGTGCGGGAGGCCATGCTCAATTAAGCCGCATACCACATCCTTAATCAGGCTGGCAAAAATAAACAAATGGCACTCGAGTTATACATGTAACTTATATTGGTGAAAATTCAAATAATTGGTATATTAATAAGCGACATTGAGGTGGACGGCTATTTTAAAAGCACAATTTAGCATATAAAAGGATTAGAAGCAAAAATAACGTAGAAAGCTCACAAATTTAAGTATTCCAATAACAAAACTCCGAAGCTAATTTTAATTTTATGGCACTATGTTTATTCGAAATACTGACAAACTGATATAAATATCATTATAATAATTCTTAATAACTCTTCCCTGATAAAAAAAAATATATATATAACCCAGAGATTCAACGTTCCAAGTAATAAAGCCTTTGTTAAATGCGTTAGATAAGAAACATGCCCCACCCAGCCATTAAACCCTGAGTTACAATATCACACAATGTTTATCGCCGCCACATTTGGCTTTCTTTCGTTTCCGACCTTTACTGACGTCACTGTCGTCTTGTCCAATCAGTGACGTTCGTCCATCCTTCGCCGGAAGTACGTTTTCATTGTATCGACCAATGAAATTGCCGGCCGGAAAGTAATTAGCAACAACTATCCAACGACCGTCACGCCCCCTAGCGCGTCCTATACCCAACAACTTGCTGGACTTCCAAACGACTTGAGTGAAATGACCTGAAATTAATAATGATGATGATGATGATGATGAATGATGATGATGATAATAATAATAATAATAATAATAATAATAATAATAAGATACCATAGTAAGCTTTAATGGACTAAAAGAGGGGTGTTGGCTCTTGATGACAATATTTATGATTGTGTGTTATACTGTAAAACGGAAAGTGCTGGCGTCGTTTAAACTGGCGATTTTTTTACATTCGCTAAATTCGCCAACTTAACACCATCTTCAAAAGTTTCTGATCTACAGTTTATATTATTACACACCTGTTCCACTGCTTCCTCCCTGACCAAAACTGTACTGTTTGACCTCACTATACCATTGGTTCGCGACCTCTTGACCTTGTAGAAGAAAGTTGAATACTTATTAGAGATTTAAATAAAACAAACGCTAACACGCGCATATATATATATATATATATATATATATATATGGGAGGCACAAGTGATCTTGCAAAATAAATAAATGTAGAATTTGTAGTTACGACAATCAAGTAAAAGATTAAAAAAAGTGTGATTTCTATTTGTACTGATGCAATTTCATTTTTAATCTGTTGAAACAAACACACACACACACAGACACACACACACACACACACACACACACACACACACACACACACTGCTCTTTTGATTGCCCAATCGGTAGCACAGTTGACCGACCATAGACTCTATCTATCTCTCTATTGAAATTTGGTGTAGAGATCCCTGGATGTCGTTTATTGGGTACAGCCACCTTGGTGTTGATATCTGTCGTGTCGTTGTGACGTTATTGTTGATGGTGGTGTCCATAGAGGTCTTTCAGGAGAAGTGTGGGTGATGACGTATGGTAGAAATATTGTTTTTTTTTTCCTGATCATAAATGCTGCTCGGTGATGATCTGAGAGTTTGAAGTCTTCAGGGAGAAGACGAAGATTTAGTTTTCTTTAATGGATACATCGGATGGGTTGAGCAGTTGAGTAGATAATGTACCCGTTGGGAGTGATGCTAGACTGTTAGGGATGACGGACTCGTGACGTTTCGTGTGTACGAGCAGAAAAAAGCTCGTCTGAGTTGGATGTCAGCCAGGCCATTGTCAAGGTAGTTCTGTACGGATATTGTAGAAATCTGGTACCAATCTTCAATTGGTTGAATGTGTCAGGGGTATGCCAGCTGGCCAGAGACCTCCAACACATCGGTTTCGAAGTCCGACTGTATTCTGTTTGAAGGGTGTTTCATGTGCCACTTCCCCTCATTAAATTTTGGAGATTGCTCGGCTCATTTAGCTTACCACAAACAGGTTGTAAAACAGCAGCATTTTAAGATTTCATCGCACCGCGTATGCATGCACTCACTGACACACTAACGCACTTACTCATGCCTCTACCCATATACACCTGTCCCCGCCCCCTCCTATTCCACATACCCGTATAGTCTCCTGGTCCAGATTGCCATTTCATGGCGATGTTTTCTCCGAGATTCTCTCCCTTGTACTTCCTGTTGTCGCTGTGTTGGAATGTTCCTGTACTCGCTAAATGATCGGCCCATCTCTGGGCAATGGACGATATCTCCTTGTCGTGTTTCAGTGCTGACACCTGGTGACGAGAACGATAGACGTTGTGAGCCTTGAGCGCCTCATCTATGAACTTCCGGTTGTCTGTCATGTTGTTGTTCTGCGAAATCGCTCTGAAAGTTCGGTTGAAGTAATCAATTTAGATAATATCTATATTAGATTCTAAACTGAAACAATACAATATTTCTCCAATTCAAGATAAGCTATATCACGACAATGATGATGCTGCTGCTGCTGATAATACTGCTGATGATGATGATGTTGATGATAATGATCATGATACTACTAATAATAATGGTATAGATTTAATAAAGCTATCCAACCACCTCTATACAGTGAAACCCCAATATGGGGTATAGATAACCTCGAAGAGATTAGTTTTATGAATAAGTTTAAACTTTTTGATAGATGATGAATTTATAATTTCTTCCTGTGGAGGCTGTCACAGTGAAGTCACGACCCCTTCATCCGAAAAACATGCACCTAAAATTAGTAATCTGACTAGATAACATGAAATTTATAGTTGACTTTCCAATGGCCAACAATTCACGCAAATATTAAGGTGTACAATCATTAATACCTTTTTAAGTTTGTCGTAAAATATTTATTAAAAAAACCCCACCAGAATCGGTGTCTCACCGATTGTCAGAAGTGTGATAATGTGATATTTTAGAGTGTTGATGGTTGATGTTATAATTATATATGTCATATAACATCGAGTTACAATAGTTTATAGGAGATGTGAAAATGTTGCTGTTTTACGGCCACTTATGTGTACATGGTAGGCTAAATGGGCCGAACGACCTCCAAAGCTAATGAGGCGAAGTGAAAGATGAAACCCCCTTTGGTATAGCCCGGCCGGGGTTTGAACCTATATGCTATCGTTCTGTGGTTTATACGAGATGGGAGAGAAAGGCATGGAACGTGATAACAAATACTTCTTATTTCAATGAATGTTTTAGACAATAAGATATTGTTAGGATGATATTACGGGAAAAACTATAAATGCAAGTTTTGTTATTTCGTGGCTACGTTTTTGCACATGATAGACAATATCTGGATACCTGGATACCAAAATACGGAATATAAGGCTGAGCCTGTCTGGTATTACGCTCTTTACGCCAATGGTGCCACATATCTCACTGCCTGCCACTGTTTTTCAGGCCTAGTTTTAAACATATTGAGGGTAGTGGCCGCAGCAGGTCCTTCAAAAAGTGAATTTCAGTCTTGGACTATTCTTTGGCTGAACACGTTCTTACGAACTTCAAGCCTACTGTAAAGCATGAAATATCGGCTGAACGCCCCTCGGATATAGTCTATCCGGGATTTGAACCCAAGTACTAGAGATAGGTGACCATCTAGCCTACCACCTACCATCGTTTTATTAGCCAAATAGAAGGTTATACAATATCGATCGATGTGCTATGACAGTAATTTTAGACGTTTGGCATAATGTAGTGAAGACACGAAGATGATGATTGATGATGATGATTGATGTTTTACGGCCGCTTTTGTGCACGCGGTAGGCTAAATGGGCCGATCGACCTCCAGAGGTAATGAATGGAGGCCAAAGATGAAACAGCCTTCAGATATGCCCACGCCGGGATTCAAACTCAGGTGGTAGTGATCGGTGGTCCAACGCGCTACCAGTTGGACCACGGAGGCGCCCGTGAAGCCATGAAGATGACATAGATTTTGTCATTTTTCAGTTTTGGAAGATTTCGTGTCATAATCGAATATCAGTAATACAATGTTACAACAGATTAAAGGAAACGGGAAAATTAATATCTACAACTAAATCATTTCATACCTTGGTCTATAGTGATAAATTATCAGGATACATTACAACTAATGACAACAACAACAACAACAGCAAAAACCGCTGCAACGTCAGCAATTTCACCAAGAACACGATGAACCATATTAATAACAACAACAACAACAATAACAACAACGATGTTTACATCTAATCATCTGTCAGTTTCTCATAAAGGTAACATCACGAGTCAAAACTCTAACGATGAACACCTGAAAATATTACCTCTGTAAATATAATTTGATATTCGTTATTAGATTTAGATGAATTAAAGATGGAAAGTTCTATGTAACAGTCTAGATCCGGCTTTCCTAGGGCGCGAGGCGTGTTTTGGAACGGCAATTCTAAGGACTTTAAATGTTGTTACTCTAACTCGCGTCATCAGGTATAACAATCCTGAAGTCCGTAGGTCTATCCATCCCTACTAACACAGTATTATCTTGTTTACCAAAATTTCACACTGATATCGGGGCATCTGCGTGGTCTAGCGGTAGAGTGTTGGACCATATATCACTACCACCTGAGTTCGAATCTCGGTGTGGGCACATCTAAAGGTTGTTTCATCTTTGACTTCGCTTCATTACCTTTGGAAGTCGCTCGGCCCATTTAGCCTAACATGTGCACAAAAGCGGCTGTAAAACATCAATCATCATCATCATCGTCACACTGATATCCCCATAAACATGCAGCGTTTCAGCAATCCAGTGACTTGTTGGATTCGACCTGACCCGGATAATGTTTTAATTCTAATCCTGCGCTCCATCTCGTCACTCGATTAACATACCTGACATTACTGTATCACTGGACAGGCCTCGATAAGGAGATAATTGACAATTACCAATAATTTACAATGTTAGTAGAGGTAGAGATTTGTTTAAACAATCCCTTGTCCTTGTACATGAAATGTGACGATATGAAGCCATTATGGCGTCAAGGTGACGAGGTCGGTTATGTACACAGATCGTAGGCTAATCAAATGTAGGTGATGTTTGACATCATAGGTGTGTCGATTGGTAAATATAAAATTGTTTGTAGATGTGTGTGTGTGTGTGTGTGTGTGTGTGTATATATATATATATATATATATATATATATACGTAGTAATATGGGAATGTACTAAATAAATACACGCATAATTAGCGAGTATGTTTGTTTAACCTCGGGGATGATCACTCTTGGAAGGTACGGGCCGAGAGGCGTCTCTTCGGAGAAAGGTCCCTCAGACACAACCATCAGTCGGACCCGAACCCACATCCCGAAGCTCCGAGCACTACTCTGATAAAACGCCGATAAACGCAACAAATTCAAACAATTTACGGGATCAATTCAGTTAAGTGATTTCTCTAAAATGAACAATCTAATACAAGAAGTAGCATCGATTTGACAATTTAAATTTTTTTTAAAAATAATTTAATAATTGGTAATATGTGGGTGTTTAATGAAAGGTAAAATTCGAATTCTATTATGTCTGGTTTAGTTTATGACAGGTTTTTAACAGACTGATCATTGTGAAATATTAATAATAAATTAACTCCCATTGTATCAAATTCTTCTACTATAGGCAGCTAAGATATATATATCAGCTATTGGTCATTTAGCGGAGACTCGAATTTAAAATTTGTAAAGTTACACCTTCCTGCAGTAGCAAACGTGGCTTATAGAACTGTTACGGTATGTAATATTTGAGTGAGTGAGTGAGTGAGTGAGGGTGGGTGGGTGGGTGGTGGGTGGCAGGTGGGGGGCCAGTGAGAGAGGGGGTGAGGGTGAGTAGCGAGGAGAGGTGGTGTGAGTAGGAGGACTGGGAGTGGTGAGGTGAGTGGTAATAGTGGTGGTGAGTGAGTGAGTGAGTGAGTGAGTGAGTGAGTGAGTGCGTTGTTCACCAGTGACGCTTGTCTCATCTGGGACATATGATTTAAAAAATTAGATACACAGAGCCAAACGTTTTACACACACACACACACACACAGAGAGAGAGAGAGAGAGAGAGAGAGAGAGAGAGAGAGAGAGAGAGAGAACAAATAGATCCTACAACTTGGATGGTTAGAATACAATATATGCTACTGACTAACATACAAGAACATCCTCTGACCAACAATATATTCGACACATCACGTTGATCCAGACAGATTCCCGATGGTGGAATTTCAAATACACTATGAACTAATCAATTATACTTCCCTACGGGTTCTGTATTCAGGATTAACTCATTTTCTTTTCCCGTATCCTGTAGGACATTACTAAAATAAGGAAACACTAAACGGTAATTTTTACCTTGAAGTATCGCGAAGCTTCACTCACTCACTGACTGACTGACTGACTGACTCACTCACTCACTCATTCACAAGACAGTATGCTTCATTGGGAGCTGCAACCAGCACATATGTGTATAGCTAATAAACGAAAGTGATATGACGTTTAATATGTCGGTTTAGGCATATACAGTGCAGGGCAGACAGGCAGGCAGGCAGGCACATACACACATTCGAACGTACACCCAGAGAACACAGCTTAAAACAAATATAACAAACATATCCATGTACGTGAGCATGCGTGCGTGCGTGCGTGCATATACGTCCATATATGTTTCCCCATTATGTGAGGGAGTACTAGCGCGGAGAGTCACCAATCAGTAATACATCATCTGGATGATTCACAAGGAATCTGAATTCAGAGCGCTTATAGAAGTAATGTCTCCCATTAGAGTCTCCATATAGAGTATATTATTGTACAGTATGAGAGTATGATATAATGTTAACACAGTTATGTATTTAACATTAACAGTTCACCATAAAGGACTTATCCTCTTTATAATGGCTACCCTCATATTAAAATTTATTACGATGCTTCAGTGATGTCTATATCATGCTAAATGGAGCTATAATCGATTGGAAAATGTAAAATAAGTCATCTATCGATCAGACGGAGTTGTCATAAATGAAATCTATATGCAGCAATGTTTACATTCTGATAAATGATGCCCGATGTATACAAGATGACGATGAACTGGTCATCCATATACAGTGACGTCATCATATTTTGTGACACCGGCACGTGGTTATTGAAATAAAACGAAGGAAATTGGTTTTAAAATGCCTGCTGTCTGAAAAATAAATCCCCCCCCCCCCCGAAAGGGTTGTAATTATTTTTTTATAAATAAAACTTGGGATGAATCAGACGTAATACGCTTACTTACAATTCACCAAACTGTCCGCTGCTAGGCTAGCCCGAATATTGGAGCGTTACGTCCGGTGATGTTCGCCACAGAGCTAATTCTGGCCAGAAATGTTCGTCACACCTTGTTTTGTGTGGGTTATAAACACACACACACACACGCGCGCGCGCGCACACACACATTACTTGTTTCAAATCGGGTCAATATGTTAGTACATGTTCTAAGCCAACACGGAGTGACACAAATATGACAGTTAAAGCTGTGTGTGTGTGTGTGTGTGTGTGTATGTGTGCGTGTGACAAAGCGGCCATGGTCCAAAACGTAACACGCGTTAATAACACTGGTCATCGTGGAAATGCGTATTGAACGAAAACACGGCAACACAGGTCATAAGTTCAAATGCTTACTTTTCTCCAGACCCTAGATTTAGCATTGAAATTACGTTAGCCGAATGATTTTGATGTTTCGAGGCTGAGCAATTGGCTCGTGACCACCATACCGAAACAAAAATACATCCGGGTTACAGTTGAACTTTGACCTATTGGGAGGATACTTGTTGTGATCAATCGATACAGAAATAGTATGACTGGAATACTAATGTCATCTGAAATACAGTATTACCTCGTACTATGATCACTTTGGGTAGACACCACAACATCAGTCTCTGCCGACGACAAAATATGGTGTTACTGACCAATATTTCATCTCGTATCACTTCTCTATAGCATTCTCTTAACGGCTATAACGTAGATGTTAGCTGTAGTGAGGGTTTATTGTAATCAATCAGTACTGATTAACCGCCACTATGTTTACCCAGATGAGCACCATAATACGGCACGACGCCATCTGCGCCGTGACGGGAACATCTGCTAAATATTATATTTTACCACGGAGCGCATCTGTCGCGGGAGCACCGACATCTGTACGGAGGACAGCCGATCGGTCGAATATTTCGATTTCATCACTTCTTTTGGACCTAAATGGCCTAACTGGCAGCGCGGCTGGCCACAGATCTATAGCACCCGGGTTCAAACCCCGGCTGTGGTATGTCAGAACGTTATTTCATCATTCACTTGGCGTCATTAACGCTGGAGGTCGCTCGGCCCATTTAGCCTACCGCGAGCACAAAAGTGGCCGCAAAACATCGACATTTACTTTTCTGACGATCTGTTTACGCTTTATCTATCCGTTTATCTGATAATCTCCAGTCCGTTATCTCGCCATAATCACATCAATAATAACTTATATCCTATTCTATAACGTTCTTCATTCAGACAGATATTTCGGCCATCTTCTGTACCCATGTTTCGTTTTACTAAAATGAATGGCGTCTATATTCCTACTCGCTATAGAGATGTGGGATAATCAGCGTTTACGACATTATGCTAATATAACGAGCTTCTTTAAATTGCTCAAGCAGCCATAAAACGTGTGAAGATTTTCTAGATAATTTACTAGAAGTTTTCGTGTAATTAACGAGCCGTTTATTATAAGTTGTAAGGGACGTGTGTGTGTGTGTGTGTGTGGTATTGACTGAGGGCCTACAAGTTTATTAGCTGTTAAGTGTGTGTGTGTGTGTGTGTGGACATGCTCGTGTATGATAGAGTAACTGTACAATATTATTATGAAAGCCGATATTCACGGTGTACGCTTATAATACACGTCTGCATGTAATCATACGTACGCATCTATGTATAGGTGTTCGTTTGTTTAAGCGCACACGAGTGAGTATCATACAACACACGTCCATCGAAATTGATATGTGTACAAGTGAGTGCATACGTATGTGCATGGATGAGGTTGCGGATGAATGATTGTCCGTGCATGCGTACGTATCCGCTTGCGTCGTACGTTGACCACATTTGTGTACATTAATGATTTGTTTGGTCTAGTACACTCACCTGTTGGTGCCAAAACTACTTGCCCACTATCAGGTGTACGCATAGACAGTCTCGTATCCAGAATAAATAAGGATCACTCCGTTACAATGAGTCACGATGAGCCAAAACAGATAAGAATATCTCCAGTTTACCACCGTTGTCGAGTAACCTTCACGTTGCCATGGTTACCATATAATTGCGGATCAACCTGGATACACCAGCCTAGTCCCGGAATTCCCAAACAATCGTCGACAATCTCCTCTTCTGGATCTAATGACAAATCCTAGTTTATGAGTACACCTCTTTGTTTAGAATGACTAATTTTATCATAATTTTCTATTAACAAGCCGATCATACGCCTTCAATAGTCTTGTTTCCGGGTTCAATAACCAGACTAGTGTACAAAGCTTGTACAAGCAGACGATAGAGACATGTCGCCAATTAGTCATAGAACTCAGCTTGTGGTTAATGTTTTTAATGTTTTCACAAATACGATTTCCAGCTTGGCTTCTTAACCTCTTTTCTATCACATTACACCGGATTCCATTTACAGGTATGTTTCTATGTCGCTCTATGATCCAGATTCAACATGGCCATGTTTTTCTAAGCTATCTGGAGCGAACAGATGCTATCTGTTGCGCTTCGGGATAGTGCCAGGACTGGGATCTTGGGGGCTTGGTTCGTACGGGAAGTTATATGTCTGACCTCAAATATTCTTTTAAATCCTTATACGCGAAGGCTGACCTCATTTTCACAACCTATCCATGGAATTATAAATGATATCTGATCTTCGTGCCTTTGGCCGTGAATTCACTGAACCGTGTCACCAATGTGGTTTCCGACCAGTTGGTGTCGCTGAGTCAGCCAATGTCTTAGAAGGCGCTCCTCATTTCAGCTGGATTGTCCACAAATGACGTCACAGAACTGACCTATATTTAAGAAGCACCTACATCCGGCTAAACGAGGAAAACCCGTAGCCCCTTATATGCTGAACACATGATGTCTAACATGACTGTAGTGCGTGCGTGCGTGCGTGCGTGTGTGAGTATGCGTGCGTGCGTGCGTGCGTGCGTGTGAGTGTGAGTAAAAAGACACTGGCACAAAGAATGACACGTCCGGAATACCACCTGGACGATTCATCAGGGATTTAAAAACTGATGCGACTTTTCATGCTGAGTCAAACTTATGTGTGTGCATACTTGGTTTGTTCTCAGTAAACAATGTTAATATCTACAAATCCCACCCCCTCTCCACAGATCATATAGACATTTATAATATCGACATCGGGATGTATAAAATGATGTTGATGTTGTGTTTGTTGTCATATCAGTATTGTATGTTAACCGTTATGACATATACCTTGTATCAGGATGGCTATACATCTTCAACTCACATGTAAATATCATATCACACTAAACGGGGTGCTTTGACCGCCTTCGGCAATCATATTCGCATACATATATGTTACCATACATATATAGTACCATATACAATAGTCACCATATATATATATATATATATATATATTATATATTACCACATACGTATCATCACAAAGGCTAATAACTGCGTTCTTGGATCGTAATAGACACATATTCAAATGTAACGAAATATGTATTATCTACACAACATACAAAACACACCAGATTATTCACCACTATTATATATATATATATATATATATTATATATATATATATATATCATAACGTTAAACCTATACCACTATTTAGAACCCTAAGTGTACACCCACAGTCACGCTGTGTACACAACGTATTCGCTGACGTACAGTCAAGTCTTATTTGTCATATCTCTAGTCCCTATCACTGTACACAGATCATAATAGACAGGAAATAATATGAAATGAATATCATCAGTGGGTGTACATGTGTGTGTGTGTGTGTTATGTTTATATATCTTACCTTATGATGTGGGAATTTCCAAGAAGGAAAGCTCAGCTTACATCAGCCCTGTCAGGGCAGACGATCAATAGAACTGGTTTCTGTATTAGAGGATGGAAGCTTATGGTGACGTGAGTCTCTCTCTTTCTCTGTGTGTGTGTGTGTGTCTGTATGTGTGTGTCTCTCTGTGTGTGTCGCTCTGTATGTGTGTGTGTGTGGGGGGGGGGATAACTAGGCATACTGTGACTGTACCCAAGGCCAATCCCATCTCATGTATTCGAGGGCGGTGACTTGTGGTAGTCTCGTTTGTTACTGAGGCAATTGGTGTGTCATTCGTGGGGGACACACACACACACACACACACACACACACACACACACACACACACACACACACACATATATATATATATATATATATGTATATATATATATAGAGAGAGAGAGAGAGGTTCATGGCCTATCTGGTAGCTCGGTTGGCCTCAGATCTATACCACCTGGGTTCAAACCCCGTTCGAGCTGTGTCAGAAGGGTGGTTCATCTTACTCTTCGCCTCATTACCTGTGTAGCCTACTTTGTGCACAAAAATTACCGTAAAACAGGAACAGCAGCATTAAAATTTTTATATTTCCTGACAACCAGATAGGTAGACTGATAGATTGATTGGTAAGTTGATCGATCTGTCTGTTAATTAGTTCAAAAAAATCTAAAATTAAGACGAGAGAATGTTAAAGATCAATCATCATAAGACAAGACTAAGAGCAATTGTAATCATCATAACGTGTTATAGTAACAACAACTTAAAAGACACAGGATTATCCAACTTATTATATCATTAATAAGTTAATATTTACTAATTAATTTTATTGCATTTAATTCAATTCGTTTATTTCAAAATTCCTAATACATAA